>CM045730.1:1207500-1222500 GCA_024760905.1 Plotosus lineatus | reverse complement strand
ACTCAGTATGGGGTTGATCGGACGCGTCATACGTGCGCCTCGAATTTTTTCATCTTCATAAACATTACAAAACATGGCTCAGTCGACTGCCAGTGGCACCGGATGGAAAAAAAAGTGTTCAACTGAAATCGTCAACAGTTTGGGAGCATTTTATTCGCCATAGTCCCCAAAAACGTGTTGAATGCAGGCTTTGTAAAAGTGAGATGGTTTGGCATGGGAGTGCTACAGTGACGCTGGAGCATCTTAAAAGAAAACATGTAGGGATTATTATTGATGAGGAAGCCGGCCCATGAGCAGGGTAAGTGACAACAGAATCCTAAATTTATTCTGTTTTGAAGGGGAAAAATGTATACAGGGATCCCTCACTTTCCATGGTTAATTGGGACCGAGATCCCCCATCAAATTCCGCGAAGTAGGATCAACCACTCCCACCCCCAACTGACGTATACGTACATGTATATGTGTATATAATATCAATGAATACATTCAATGCTATAAATGCTTATAATAACAACTGAACATTAAAAAAAAAAGCATAATATGTAATCCTCCCTCATGAAACAATGACTTATATTGAGCTCAGGGCAAGCACTGGGGTGTGGGAAAAATCGTGTTCACCGCAGTGGTGAGGGAAAAACAAAAACCAAAATCACTGGGAGAGTATCAACACGGAAACTGGTCGAGCACGGAGCTTCTCTTTTATAGCACGCTGATGGCTGAGTGAATTCAGATACGCTCTCTGGATTTCGCCTGCGAGTAACAACCACGCACCTCGCCAGCGCATGCAGTGTATGAAGAGAGAGAGAGAGAGAGTTAAATGCCGCCAACAAGCACAAATCATAACTCTTCTTGAGCGTTTTGGGGCCGGTTTAAAGGTCTTAGCGTAACACACAGCACTACTTACAAGCACAAAGAGAGAAAAACTTAGGTGCGTGGCTGGAGAACTGCTGGTACGTAGTGTAGACGAACTAACATTGCAGTGTTTCCCATAGAACACAAAGACAGGAAGCCCCATGTGTTGGATGCTGGGAAAATAATCTCGACCAATCAGCTTGCTGGATTCACGGCCTGAGCCAATCAGAGAACACTCAAATCAAGAAGGAGAACAGAGCATGTTGGGTAGTAGTGAATGTACATGTAGTGCTGGAATGCGTGAATTTTGAATTTTCTTTAATTTTTTAATTTCAAGATGAAAGATCCCACGATATTGCAGGGATGTGAAGTAGGAAATGCAAAGTGCCGAGGGATTACTGTGTGTGTGTATATATATATATATATATATGGGGTAGTAGTGGTCTAGTGGTATAGGGCACTGGATCAGTGATCCTAAGGTTGGGGGTTCGACTCCCACTCTCCACAAGGTTGTCACTGTCCCCCCGCTCAGTGCAACTAACTGGGTTATCAAAGACGGACCATGTCTCTCACTGTCTATGGTGTGAGGCATGTAAAAGAACCATTGCAAACTTTCGTAAAGAGTTGGCTGCAAAGCCGTCAGCGTGTTTCTGTCCCTTGCTAAAGGGTTGTGTCAGGAAGGGCATCCAACGTAAAAACCTATGCCAAATCAAACGTGTGAATCATTCGCTGTGGCAACCCCTGATAAAGGGATAAAGCCAAAAGGAAATCTCTCATCATTATATATATGTATATAAATAAAGTACATTATTCATATGAATATGTTAAACTATAATTAACTACCTATCACAGAATGAACAAATGATATACACTCACTCACATATGGACTGACAAGTTGAAAACAAATGGGCTATTTTTGAATATAGAATGACAACTTAAAAATGTTTGTGCTCTTTCCGATTAATCGAAAAAATAATTGACCGATTCATCAATTATTAAAATAATCATTCGTTGCAGCCCTACTTCAAACAACACAAATCTGATCTAAAACTGACCTTAAGGGTGGTAAAGTTGTATGGAACGTATCCCTTAAAGGCTTTGTGGATGCTGGACATGATGTTTGCTGTCCTTTCCCAGAACTGCAGGAGTGAAGTCTAATCGGAAAACAAGAATGTCAATCACCCTCAAACACAAACACACCTACATACCAAGAGAATAGGCTATAAATAATACACTTAATGATAAAAATAAAATAAAGATGGCAAGAAGAGGAAACGAATAAGTGAAATTGAATGAATAACTATATGAATTGGTGAATAAGTTATTCTCAAACATAAGAACAAAGGTTCAATGGAGGAATCAATTAATTGGTGTAACTGTGAACCTTAAAATCAGAAAATAAATCAGTGAATTATTCATTAGATGAATCAGTGAACCAGTCAATTGGTAAATGAATAAATTAGATCATTACATTAAAAAATAATTAAAGGATTTGATTCACATGAGAAATCACTGAAACAGTGAAAGAATGAATCATTGTATTTGTATTATATTGTATTATATGATCAGAGGAAAGAATCAGTGACTTAATGAACAATCACAGAAACAGGAAATAAATCCATGAATAACCAGACGGGATCAGTGAATCATGAATTAATCTCAGAATGAATACTTGGAATATTAAATGAATGACTCAGTGAATCAGTGCGGAGCAGATACCTGATAAGTGCAGAGGGAATGAGAAAGCATGTTGCAACGACTTGCCCCCAGCATGTCCACTTTTTGACAAACATCATTGTTCAGCTTATCAAAGTGCACCTTCGTTCCCCTCACCTGTGCCTGCACCTACACACACACACACACACAAACAGTATGCGATTTGAATTCTAGATGCGTCGGTGTGTATAAGAGACAGTGTGCATCATGAAGGGTGATTACTTTTGCACAGCATGCTTTTAGGGTTTTAACAATAATAATGCAATTATACTACTACAGAGGTCACCAACCTTTTTGAAACTGAGAGCGAATTTTTGGGTACTGATTAATGCAAAGGACTATCAGTTTGAAACACTTCTGAAATAGTAAATTTGCTCAATTTACCTTTAATTATTCATTACTATTAATAATTAATGATATTCATCTATATGAAGACACTGATCATGTTAATGATTTCTCCAAATAATTATCAGCAATGATTTAACAAGATAGGAAGCAAATAAATATCAATCAGCTGCAGTTTATTTCTATGAATCTCAGTACAGTCGGCCCCCAACTTACGAAGACCCCTGTGTACAAAATCCCCAGGTTACGAAAAACATTTTCCTGAGTTTCCGTCCCCGAGATCTGAAACAAACCCCCCTTACAAAAAGAAATTCCAAATATTCTGTCTTCCTTTCGGCTTTTTCCCTTTCACTCGGGAGTTGCCACAGCGAATCGTCTGATTCGCACGTTTGATTTGGCAGAGGTTTTTACGTCGGAGGTTTAATATGTTAATAAAATGTTTAAATGGTTTAAGAAATAATTTTCTTTTACTTTTAACACATATTTCATACAAAATTGGTGTACTTTTATCATTTGTAAAGGGTTTATAGGGTTTATCCAGTCCAAAGACTGGAGCCTTGGAACGAATTAGGCGTTTAACATGTAAGATGCGACCCCTACTTACGAAATCCTCGCGTTACGAAAAGGGCTCTGGAACGGATTAATTTCGTAAGTTGGGGGCCAACTGTATTTACATTTTCAAATGATCGCGTCTACATTTTAACTAGCCACTAATACATTTTTTACAAATTCATGAACTATGTTGCAATGTTAATGTTGCAAATGTTGCAAATATAGGTTTTAGTTTATGAAATCTCTCATACTGCACTGCCAGGTAAGTAGTTCTGAAATGTCTCTCGACATTATGTCGCTTTGTCGTCGCCATAGCCGCCCCACAAATGAGACACACAGGAATCTTTCACAGTGGAAACAAGCACTCGCCCTCCCATCCACTGTGGAAATTATGTTTTCTTTCTCTTTTCTGCCATGTTTTCGAGGGTAAATCATCTCCTCACCATCCCTCTGCCCGCTAGCATATCACACAACCTACCATGCTAATTACCCCCCAGGCTGAAAAAGCCCACAGGTTAAAAGCACGTCTGTTCAAACAGCAGTCTTTTTGTCACAAAACCGGTGAGAAATTCACAAAAAGCAAGCGGTTTCCATGAAGACCAGCTCGCACGAATATAATATGAAAGATTAAGGTTTTTCACTTATTGTCATTTTCAATTTCACACCAAATCTAAGTGTGATTTTAAAAAAATAGCAGCAAAATAAAAATATATGCAGCTCACTGGTAAGTGGCACGATGGTGATTTAGTTTTAGAACTGGCCCACGGGAGACTCATGTGGTCACCATATCGGTGACAACTGTACTACACTCACACTACTACGAATCCAGGTAAAGTTAAGGGTGCCAAAACTTTAATACTGTTGGAGCAAGAGAAAGACTCCTCACCTTGCGGAACTTCTCCAGCTGTTTGTAGGTGTCGGGGTCTAGCTCCTGTGAGACATCCTTCATCCAGAGCAGGGCGCCGCGGTACTCCGTCCTCGCCTTCTCCATGCGGCTCACGGTCAGGAGCGTGTCGGCGATGGCCCTCCTCCGAAACGTTTCCATCTCCTGCTCCATCCGCTGCAGCGGGGCACAAAGAGCCAACCTGTTCCAAGGTGATGGAAGCAAACATCATTATCATCAGAGTGTTCTAAATAAAGGACAAAATACTTGTGTGTGTATGCGTGTGTGTGTGTACCTCTGTTTGGCGGAGGTGCACAAGGCCTTGCTCGTAGCATTCATCATACTACCTGCTTTAGTTCTGTCATGCTCTGCCTGGAAACGTAGGAACAGTCCAAGCTCGTTCTCCTCTTGAGACAGTCCTATTAGTCAAAGGTCAGGAAACAAATCTCTTATTGTTTATATACACAACAGATATCACCACACAATACTTTTATTTCAGTGAAAACAGGGAATATGTAAATTGCTAAACTTTGAACTGTTCTTACTATGTATGTGTGAGTGAGAGTTTTTCCACTCACGTGTGATCCTTTGCTGGTATTTTTCGATCACTTTCAGTAGCTCTGTACATGTGGTCTGTATCGAACGAAAAAACTGTGGAAATGACAAACAAGATATTATCGCTCTATTTTAATGTCTATCTATGGCACACACGCACACTAAAATAACAACATACTTTTACTAGACCTCGTTCAGGGGTGTCAAATCCTGAGCACGTCCTCAACATGTCCAAAACACTCAGCACCCACTTACTTTAATCATGTGTCTTATTCTTCTCAGCATTACAGTAAACAAAGGTGGTAAAAACACACTGTGCTCTCTACACACACACACACACACAGCATAAACACTAGATTGGATACGTTATTATGAACTGAATTAAATTGTTTGTAAATATTATCAGGATGAACAAATCTACAGTATGCAGCGCTATCTCCGATTTGTTTGCTGAGGTATGAAGAATACTGTCGAAGAAGACGACAAATCCCCAACATATATTTGCCCTGTCATCATGGTATTAAGTCATTTTGAGTCCACTTTCTTGAGTTTTCTATCTGTGTGTGTTTGCACATCACATCAAGATGAAATCTGACTCAGAGAGTAGCAGAACGGTTATAAATGAGTCATGAAGGTTAAAAATAGACTTTGCGCACTCACACAGACCCAACCCTCCTAGAGGTAGAACAGTTTGAGATGCAAGCAACTTCACATTCACCATGTAAAGCCACACCAATGCTACCTGGTGTCCATGTTACACTCTCTCACCCAAACACACATATTACGAAAGCTGAAACTGTATATCTTTAATAATACTCATTTTTTAAAATGATTACTATTAAATATATAGTAATATTGTAGTATATTTTATTGTATTTATTTAATTTAATTTCTGTGATGGTTATAATTCAAGGCACATTACTGCCACCTTATGGAACAAGTCTTTTATTGTTTCAACTTCATCTTTGAAGTATTATAGCAGCCATGGTGCAAATCGAGGAAGTACACAGAACCGGGTTTTACCTGGAAATCTATTTTGATCTAGTTTGAGTTCTACTGTTTTTGTGAACCTGGTTTAAATTATTTTCTCTTTGCTAGTTTTCATGAACTACAATAACCCTGTACCACAGAGCGCATCTTTGTCTTATTAATTTGCACACAACTGCAGCTGTGTTCGCACGTTCTGATGCTGGAGACTCCTTACAAAAGAACACGTTAAATAAATGTCACCTTACAGAAAACAAACCCATTTCCTATTCCAATAAAATAAGCTGATGCTTAAATATACTAAAAACTACACTGTTGATTCGTTGCTGTTAAGAAATTAATCATTTCCGAACCAATCAGAACCCAGGATTTTGAACAAATGCTCATTAAACATGCCAATATACATTAAAATGCAAATTGGAAAGGCCCCTTTATCAATGTTATTTGCTCAGTCATTTACAGCATGTGTAACAGTTATGCATGTCTAATATAACGTGACCATAACGACCATTACTCTGTTCATTAGATAAGTTGCAAGATGGAATCTTTTCTAAAACTTTCCCAAAACCACCACCACCATCAGTCTTCCATATAGGCAAAGTTTCAATTCATATTAAGTGACATCACAAACTTGGCTTGTAGCTCTGACCCTTACTGTGTTATACAAGATAGTCCAAAGCCCGAGAGACACAATCGGACACACAAGATGACCACTGAGCCATTATCCTTGCTACAGATGAAAATTAATCCGATGCTTATTCAAAAAAACCCTATAGAGGAGTCGAGATGCAGAGAGATGTGTGTTTACTCCCTTCCATCTCCTGCTATTATCTCTCTATCTGTGACACACTTCCACGACACATACCGCATTGCAGTACAGATGATAAATTCAATAGCTAGTAAAGTGTAATTTCCAGGATGTTGCACAGGCCAAAGTTTTTGTTGCCATGAACAACTTCATAAAGGCGACTGAAATGATGCCATGATCCTAAGACTTTTCTGATGTGTGTGCATCTGCACACCACCACTACTACTAATAGTCATTGTAATAATAATAATGATGATGAGTTTACTTTTCACCCTCATATAATGAATATGTAACATTGTAATATAGTTTTGAGATATCAAGGCCTTACTGAAACATGACATCACTTCCTGATTGGGAACCTAATTTGCCATGACAATCAAATGCTTTCTCAAAGCCAGCAAACAGCTTTTTTTGGTCAAAAGACGATCTTAGTAAAATTATACTTTATGGTTGGCAAATTTTTTTGTTTTACTATAAAATCCAATACAGCCGCCACATCAATTAACCTGATATAGCAAACTCATGTCTCAGTTTTGGGATTTAGACCCGGCACACTTTAAATAGACAATATTACTTAGCGTAAAATTTTGGTGTTTTTGCCCATGACAGCGCCTCCTTGTGGTCACCTCGAGCTTTGCGTCCAGATCTGCATCTGAAGCCACCACATGTTCGTCCTCCTTTTTCCCTGTCGCCTTGATCAAAACCTGTTTTGTCTTCCAGAATTTCTTTTGCATGCGGGCCATAACAGAGCTGTCCTCATCCAGAACCGGACTCGTGAACCTGTGAAAATCCGTACTTTAAAAAAAAAAAAAAAAAAAAAAAAAAACACCTTAAAAGTAAATGAATGGTTGTGCTTTTAGGAAAGAAATGATTTCTCTTCAGAAAGAAAGCAGGTGGCCCATACCCATCCATCGTGTTCATATCACGTGCTCAGTCCTGCAAACGGAGCACATGTTTCAATAAAATGTCTAAACACTGACAAATTACTTGGATATAACTAGTCTCGCATTCCTGATATTTCTCTCACACACACACATCTTTTCCCTCCTGTTAACATTTACCTACATTTTATATTTAATTAGGTGCACCATGTAAACGTTTAAAATGCTGATAAAAATCTGAGCCTAGCAGCATAATTATGAATGGCAGCTGAATTCTGGATTCTGATTGGTCAAAAGTTGGTTTTGACAGAAATGCAGCTGTTTCATATTAAAATTTGTTTTTATTAAAATATAAACATGTCTAAATAAAAATTTCTCACTAAAAAAGTCACCTCAGAGCTGATAGCAGGAATAAAATGCTCCGAGACATCCTGTTATGGACAAACCTATCAACTTAATAGTCCTATTGTTGTTTATTTTCCAGTAAACAGCATGACACCCTCACACTATTGAAAATCCCCGTTAATGAATTATTCTGAAAGGATAACAATTCCTAAACATCAAACCTGACTCCAAATATCATCATTTATATAATAAAAAATAAGATATTGAACAAGCGTTACATGAAAATTAAATCAGCAAGAAAAATAAAAAGGGAAAACTTTTCTAATACTGTAACAGCTGTTGACTTGGTTAAGCTTCAACGTTGTTTTAGACGAAGTGTACATGTTATAATATGATATTTACATTGTTAAACCAATGGATATAAATACATAAATTGAAAATGTGTGTGTGTGTGTGTGTATGTGTGTCTTTACCTCAGAAGGCCTCACATAAAGAAACGGCCTCTTCACCACTAAGACACCTGTCTCGGTCGGACTGGAAGAGAAATGTGTCAAATACCAAAAAAACCCAACAATTTTTATGGCTCATATTTAAAAATAAACACCGACATGACCAAAGTTTGAGCTGTAATAGTAATACTTCCACAAAAAAATTTAAAACATACGAAACGAGAGGAAACTACAACCGTGTCGCAAACCTTTGTCGACACTACATGTAGTGCACAACCTAGTGCACATTCGCCATTACAACGTGCCCTACGTAGATCGCCGAGGAAGGGAAAATGAGAAAGTTTTGGAATTAAGCCCAAGTCGATCCAGTCATCACATCCCATCCCCTCTAACAATTGTTCCGAAACCATTTCTTCGGGTTTACAACATGTCGGTAAAGGTTGTTTTCTTTTGTTTTTGCAGACACATTGTTATTGGGTTAAATATAAGAAACATTTACGAAGTTAGCTAAACAATGGAAGGAAAACAGTCGAGAAAGTATAGTTCCTACAAAGGAAGGAGCCAAAGAAACGCTCCAGCCTGTGAATGCACCAGAGTCAGTCAGTCATCGCTGATGAAGCAAAACACAAACGAAAATCCAATTCTGACGTGAAGTCCTTACTCGTTTATTTTTATCCTCCTCGCGTCGTTTTCATGCAAAATGCGCCATGTTCGTATGATTATTCCTTGTCGGTTCCCCTCACAGCCGCTGCTGACGTTGGCGTTAACCACAGGCAGGATACGGGGACATTGCACGCGCGTCACTCCTGAGAGGAGCAAACTGCGCATGCGCAGAACATCATCCTGATATAATTCTGTTATACTGTAATAAACTTTTCTAAAAACTCAATTAACAATTTAATTTTCTTTCTTTTATCCAATTGAGCACAAATACAAAGAAAGCAAATACTGGTAATAATAATAATAATAATAATAGTAATAATAATAATAATGATCGTAATAATAATAATAATAATAATAGTAATAATAATAATAATGATCGTAATAATAATAATAATAATAATAATAATAATAGTAATAGTTACTTGGTTTTATATTGATAATGAACCTCAGGATGTTATAAAGGAGTGACATTATTAGTAGGACAACTTCTCCTGCAAACTGTGCAGGGTGTACCCCACCCTTGCCCACAGTCGGGCACCTGCCATTTAGAAATAACATTATTTAAAATGTGGAGGGCTAATAATTCTGAAGTTTTCTGTAAAAATTGGATTTTAGGTAGAATTCATAACAAAAAAAATTCCAAACATGCATTTAAAAAATGCTCCTTTAAAACCAGTGCTATTGTAGAACCATATGTGGTTCCTGTTTTTATTGATTAAAAAAATAACGCAACAACAATATTTAAAACTGTTTTAAACAGCACAACATTTGGCTGTTAGTTTCATTCACCAGGTTAAAAGTAAAACATTTTAAAATAACTGCTAAAATAAATTTCCTTTCAATCTATGGCTGCTGATAGGGCCCCCACCCCTATAATCTGTATCATCAAATGAACCTGATATACTGTTGGCTTAAATATTAGATCAACATGTAAAATAAAGAAATGAAATTAATTTTAAAAAGCAAATAAACACTGGTGCACTGCAAATCTTCCAAATACAAGTACAGTAGATGACTGCAGAGGTTCTTGAATTATGTTTGGTTCTATAAAGGCAGCATTTTGCATGTAGACATTTTTACTGTTATAATTAACAGCACATTGAGTGGTGTTATTGTTATTTTTTCTCAAAACCTTGAACAAACATATATAAAAAAGCAGCTATATAGATCGATAGAAGCTTTTACATTATTTTTATTTTATTTTATTTTATTTTATTTTGATTTATGTTCTTGCTTCCTAAGTAAACTTTTATTAGTTTAGAAAGCATATCAAGTGATGTAGTTATTAAAAAAATATTGCATTTTATTATTTATTTATTTATTTTATGGAATGTTTAAAATAGCTCCATAAATAAAATTGTGAGAAGGTTCAAATGAAATGAAATCAGTTTTGTTTAGTTTTTATAAACAGAACATTTAATGTATGTAGAATATCAGATATAAACTATTTGTTAGGATTCATAGCCTCAAAATAAAACATAATAAAAAGGCACTTAAATGAACATGGAGTAAAATAAAATAAATCATTTAGTGAAAATGCTGCATTTTATATGGAAGGCATGTAAACAGGAAAAAGTTTTCCATCTGTCCACAGGGTGGCAGCATTAAGATGTGTTCTGATGGACGCTAACCTGCTAACCTTCTTCATGTGGTACTTGGCACAGCCTGTGGGTTACAGTAGCATCAGGAAAGAAATTGTCACATACTGTATTTAGTTCTCCAAAAAACAAACAAACAAACAAACAAACAAAAAAACAAATAAACCTCACCATAAATATTATATGCTTCATTCATTTTCTGAACTGCTTTATTGTAATTAGGATCTTGAAATACAAGAATTTTATTGAAATGAATGATATACTTTCTGTTTATAATCCATGTAACAGGATAGAATTTCATAATGGCCTCATCAGTCAATAACACAGAGTAAAAAATAGGATGATAAAGAAATGACAGGATGTACTCTTCTTCCTGTGATCTTCAGGAAATTTTAATGCCACTTCCTGTTGAATGTAAAGTGTGTACAGGGCTGAACTTTGTTCTGGTTGCAGATTTGAGGGAAAGAACTGAGAAATGTGTTTGTATGTAAAGTACTGTGGAAAAATTAAAGTCAAAGATGTTTTGATTCGAAGTGTAATTAGCAGCACGGTGGTGTAGTGGTTAGTGCGGCCACCTCACTGCAAGAAGGTCCTGAGTTTGGGTCCTGGGTTCGGGTCCTGGGTTCGGGTCCTGGGCTCAGAAAGAGTGTCTCTGTGTGGAGTTTGCATGTTCTCACCGTGCTTGAATGAGTTTCCTCCCACAGTCCACCGGCATGCACATTACGCTAACTGTCTGTCTCACATTCCCTCTGGGAGTGAGGGTGGGTGAGGAAGGAGTGAGGGTGGGTGAGGAAGGAGTGAGGGTGGGTGAGGAAGGAGTGAGGGTGAGAACTGACGAGGTGAAAAACTGAACCATTCCAAAAAGTCTTCTCCAACACATCCTGAAATCTTTGAATGGGGTTAAGCTCAGGACTGGGCGGGTCACATATGCTGTGATCACGGATTAATGCCGCCCATTCAAATATTAATGTGTGCAACTTTTTTTTTTTTTTTTCTGGCCCAAACAGTGTCATATAAGTTTTCTAAAAGTTTTATATTGCTTGATGTTTAGTGCTGCTGCTGCTGCTGCTGCTGCTGGATTTTTCAGCACTAAACTTGAAAATGTGGTCTCGGATCAGAGAAAGAAATGAGAGAGCTGTTAGTGGAGGGAAAAAAGTTTGAGAAGGCAGGAAATCATCAGACGCAGTATGTGAGTGTATGAAGAATCACACACTGTCACTATCACACAAAACCACAAAACTACCACGCCCTCAACTCAAAGCTTCAAGCGCCATCCAGCAACCACAGCAGCCTGTACAGCAGGTCTCCGGAGAAGCTCGAAGATGACTTCGAAAGTCTCTGGTGCAGACTGCGGGATTGAAATGGGTGGGTCACGTACCATCGGCACCCCAAGAAACACACAGTGACACAATATCTTCCACCTGTTGTGGTTTCAGTGTCTGCATGTCTGCATGTCTGCATGTGTCTGCTGCTTTTCACAACAACCGCCCTTCATTTTTCTGAGATTTTCACACACAAGTCCTCCTGACGCGCCTGCATTATCACACACAGTGTACTGTCGAATTATTCACGCTATATTCGGGTGTGGTGACAGAACCTTCAGCTCAACTCAGTACAGACTCGAAGGACGACGTCAACTGTGTTTACACGAGGATTGACAATGTTTGACAGACTTCAGAGGAGATTGAAGATGGAAAATAGTTCTGTAATCATACAACTCTGATTCTGAAAATGCTTCGATGATGTCATTTATGTGTAGCAAATTCACATATACTGTGTGCACATGCAGCGTCCCAGTGCGGCTAACTGGGCTATCAAAGGCCGGCCATGTCTCTCACTGTCCCTGGTGAGAGGTTCATGTAAAACAACCATTGCTGACTTTTGACAAGAGTAGCTGCAAAGCCGTCAGAGTCTCCCCGCCTTGCGATGGCCTGGTGAGCTGTCCAGAGTGTACTCTGCCCTCGCCCGGAGTCGGCTGGGATGGGCGCCAGCCTCCCCCTGACCCTAATTAAGATTAAGCGGTTACAGAAACCGAATGAATGAATGAACATATGCAGAATTTGGTGGAAGCCCTTCTCGAAAAGTGGGGCCAGTGGTGTAGTTGTTAGGGTGCTACACTCATGATCAGGAGGTCGTGGGTTCGAATCCCAATTAGACCCCCACTGTGCTAAGACTCCTGGGCAAGGTCTTAACCACAAGTGTGCCTCTGTTCACCCAGCAGTATAAATGGGTACCAGTAAAAATATACTGGGAAGGTAACCTGCGATGGACCAGCGTCCCATCCAGCATCCCGGAGGAGTTGAACTCCTGGTCGCTTCACGCTACGGAAACCGGGGATAAGCACCGGCCTGATGAGCCACTACGGCTTGGGTGTAAAAAGCCCAATGGACTTTACCTACTTTACTTTATCTAAATCAAAGTACATTCTATATAACTGAGCATTTTAGGGTTAAGGGCCTTTGGTCAAGGGTTGACCTCACAGTATTACCATTGCAATTTTCCCCACATATTGATGCGATGGTTAGCACCATCTCCTCACGGTTTGAACAGACGGGGTTCGAGTCTCAGCCTAAGGCTTTTGCTTGTGCATACCTGGGTTTCATCTGGGTAATCTGGTTTCCTCCTGCAGTCCAAGAACATGCACAATAAGTCAGTTACTCTTAAAAACCCGTAGTTGTGAATGTAACCCAAAGTCAGCCAAGACCAATTTTGGCTTCCCCCAGGACATTACCAAATATTTGTATGGATAATGGATGAATCCCAAGAGCAGTGGTGACCCGTTGGTAAGGTGCTAGATTACCAATCCTAAGGTTGGGGGTTCAAGCCCCACTGTGAACGGTTGTCATTCACTGTCTATGGTGTGAGCTGTAAAATAACCATTGCTGACGTTTGACAAGAGTAGCCGCATAGCCGTCAGCGTTTTTCTGCTCCGCGATGGCCTGGCGAGCTGTCCAGGATGTAGCTATCCAAGGGCTCTGCCCTTGCCCAGAGTCAACTGAGATGGGCACCAGCCTCCCTGTGACCGTAATTAGGATTATGCAATTCAGGAACTGAATGAATGAAATAATTAATCCCCCAATAAGCCAATCCTACCCCCAGATAGAAGAAAGGCATTGTGGGGTTGACCCTGAAAAACACTTAGGAGAGCAGACGTGATCTGTTCAAGTGTTGCACAGAAACAGGGAGAGGTTTTTTCACTATCACTCATCCAGACAGCAGCTGAACATACCAAATGACTCAGAGCTTTTTCCTGCTCTAACGACTCAAAAAAGGGGTTAAAGTATAAAGAAAAAAGTGATGATGTGTGAGGCGAAGGGTTAAAAATACAATAGAGACTCCAAGAATACTGTGAGGTGGAACGGGACATAACGTCAATCTTACCCTTCATTCATTTGCTGTAACCGCTTAATCCTAATTCAGGTCACGGAGAGGCTGGCGCCCATGCCAGCTGACTCTGGGCGAGGGCAGAGTACATCCTGGATAGCTCGCCAGGCCATCACACGGCGGAAACACACCGACTGCTTTGCAGCTCCTCTTTACGAAAGTCAGCAATGGTTGTTTTACATGAACCTCACACCATAGACAGTGACAGACACGGCCGGCCTTTGATAACCCAGTCAGCTGCACTGAGGGGGGACGGTGACAACCTTGTGGAGAGTGGGACTCGAACCCCCAACCTTAGGATCAGTGATCCAGCACCTATATCACTAGGCCATCATGGGATGGGCACCACCCTCCCCGCGACCCTAATTAGGATTAAGCGGTTCCAGAAAATGAACTGAAATGATCATTTTGAGAAGGAATTAAATTGAGTTGAATGAAAGTGATAAATTAATCCAGATATGAAATAATTATTATTTACCAATATGTATACGAGAATAAATAAACAAATAAATAAATACAAAGTAAAAGCCCCCGTGTTAACCCTGCAAATATTTTAGATGCTGATCTCTCACAGATACATCAACTGTGAAAGTATACATGTGTCACTCAATACCTCCTCACCTCACACACACACACACACACACACACACACACACACACACACACACACACACACACACACACACACACACACACACAATATCACCCCATTAGTGGATATTTTTCAGAAGCGTAGAGGATGTGGATGTGAGGAGGAAGGTGATTCGGTATCAGCTCAGACATCAGCGCTGCTAATCCTTCTATAGAACTTCTACACACCTCAGCACCATTCTTCTCAATCTGGATCACATTTCAGCCACAAACCACAAACCACGAGGACAAAGGCAGAAGGGAAAAGTCCAGACCATTCTCCCCCTTCCCCACCTTTTCCTATTCCACAAATAGCAAAGACTTCCTGGTAAAATCTCTCCACATTATTTAT
>CM045730.1:1132500-1200000 GCA_024760905.1 Plotosus lineatus | reverse complement strand
GCGGTGGACGCGGCCAGCGGCTGGCACTTCGGCGGCTTCATGTGCGTGTTCGTGCACGTGGTGTACACGGTGAACCTGTACGCCAGCGTGCTGCTGCTCGCCTTCATCAGCCTGGACCGTTACCTGGCCGTGGTGCACGCCACGAGCAGCCAGGCCACGCGGCGTCTCCTGTCCGAGCGGGTGGTGTACGCGGGCGCGTGGCTCCCTGCGGCCCTCCTCACGGCCCCGGACTTGGCGTTCGCGCGGGCAGAGGCGGTCAGCGAGACGCGCGTCGTGTGCCAACGCATCTACCCGGCGGAGACGGCGCTGGCGTGGATGGCCGCGTTCCGCGCGCAACACCTGCTCGTCGGCTTCGTGCTGCCGGGCCTGGTGATCCTGGTGTGCTATTGCGTCATCATCGTCACCCTGTCGCGCGGCTCCAAGGGCGCGCAGAAAAGACGCGCGCTGCGCACCACCGTGGCGCTCGTGGCGTGCTTCTTCGCGTGCTGGCTGCCGTACTGCGCGGGGATCGTCGTCGACACGCTTTTGCAGCTCGGCGTCATCGCGCACAGCTGCGCGCTCGAGAGCGGCCTCGAGACCTGGATCTACGTCACCGAGGCGCTCGCGTACTTCCACTGCTGCCTCAACCCGATCCTCTACGCCTTCCTCGGCGTCAAGTTCAAGAAGTCGGCGCGGCGCGCGCTCGCCACCGGACGCGGCTCCAGTCTCAAGATCCTCTCGAAGAAGAAAGGAGGCATGTCGTCGGTGTCCACGGAGTCCGAGTCCTCGAGCTTTCACTCCAGTTAACACTGAAAACAAACACAAATCACCTGGACTTTGTTTAGCTTTATAATTATAATAATATTAATAATAATAATAATGATGATGATGATGATGATGATGATATAAATATGAATAAGGACCGAAGAGATTGGCTGAACGGGTTGAGCCCAAAATGACTTGTCAAGATTCCGTGTCATAGTACTGTACATTATACACGTGTTAATGTCCATCAATCCATCTGTCTTAGTGTTCTGTCTCCTCAACATTCCTTTGGTGTGTTAACAGGTGTCTGTCTGTCTGTCTGTCTCCATTCTGTTACATCCATTCTCATGTATACTTTGCATTTTTTTTTTCTTCTTTTCATGATTTGTCTTTAAAAGAACACACTGGATGTGTTAAAGATTTCTGGGTTGCAGGATGTCCACATGAGGGATGTCCACATGAGAGCACCAGCATGTCATTATTATCCATTTGAACTGATGACCTGATGGAAATACCAGGCCAGATTGTTTGTTCTACTTTTTATTATTTGATTTTACTGTCTTTGATTCTGCACTTATGTACATCATGATTTCTTATTTATTGTGTTTACATATTTGAAAAGACTGAAAGAAGGCGATCTGGACTGATGGTCCGTGGGGGGTGTTTTAATGTGTCAATGTTGTTTTTATAAGCTGCTGTGTATGAAATGGCTTTTAAGATTCATTTTAATAATAAAAAAATTAATTACTTTTGTTCTGACTGTATGACAAATCTTCAAGTTCTTTCTTTCAAAGTTCTTGGTTGTTTTTGTGAGCAAACACACTGCCTGTCATAACTGGTGATGAAATCAGTTCTTTTTTTTTTTTTTTTTTTTTCCCCACGAGTTTAACTACTTGACCTATTTTGTAGTCATTTGGTGCTCAGTGAAAGCTGCACACACCTCCATCATCATTGGAAAGGACCTTCTTCTTTTCCTTTCAGCTGTTCCCTTCAGGGGTCGCCACAGCGAGCCATCTGCCGCCGTGTCACCCTGTCCTCTGCATCTTCTCTTACTCCAACTACCTTCATGTCCTCCTTCACCACATCCATGAATCGTCTCTTTGGTCTTCCTCTAGACCTTCTGTCTGGTAGTTCCAACCTCAACATCTTACTACCAATATACTCACTATCCCTCCTCTGTACATGTCCAAACCATCTCAATCTAGCCTCTCTGACTTTGTCCCCATAACGTCTCACATGTGCTGTCCCTCTGATGTGCTCATTCCTGATCCTATCCATCCTCGGTCCTCCCAAAGAGAACCTCAACATTTTCATCTCTGCTACCTCCAGCTCTGCCTCCTGTCTTTTCCCCAGGGCCACTGTTTCTAAACCATACAACCATCGCTGGCCTCAACCCCGTCTTGTACACTTTTCCTTTTATTCTTGCCGATACCCTCCTATCACACATCACACCGGATACTTTTCTCCAACCATTCCAACCTGCCTGCACACGCTTCTTCACCTCTTTTCCACACTCTCCATTGCTCTGGATTGTTGAGCCTAAGTACTTAAAATCCTCCACCTTCTTTATCTCTGCTCCTTGTAACCTCACCGGTCCTGTCGGGTCCTTGTCATTCATACACATGTATTCTGTCTTACTGAGGCTAACCTTCATTCCCCTCCTTTCCAAGGGCATACCTCCACCTCTCTAGATTTCCCTGCACTTGTTCTCTGCTCTCACTGCAGATCACAATGTCATCTGCAAACATCATAGGAGTTTTTTGTCCCTTGTTATTTTTCATTAGATTATTGATTTGACCCTTTTACAGTGACTTTTGTATTAACCATACAGTAACCCAATAGAGCCGCCCACATTTCAAAACTAAATAAAACAATAATTGTTTAAGATAACCAACTTATTATTTGCACATATGAAACTTCATTTAGTTTTTATTCATCATGATTTCAAGATCATCCTCCAGATGGTGGCCGTCATTCTGTGATTTCTGAAGGCTGTCATGGCTTGAAGGATCATATTGGGTGGAACAGAGGTGAATTAATGTAGCAGCTTGGAAATACATCACAAGGGGCGGGGTCAGGGTAACGGGACGACCACTCACAACATCACCACGCAAAGAGATCACCCGATCCGGAAACATTTCCCTCAGCACCTCCAATGATCTTCCAGCTGTGGTTGTGCCATGTTACTGAGAGCACATATCCACTTCTTCAATATCAAGGTGTTCAAATTGGGTTTGAGTCACTATCAGACCCCAGATTTTTTTTTTTTTTTTTTTTTTTTTTTACATCACAGACTAGTGGCTCGACAGGCCAGTGCTTATCCCCGGTTTCTGTAGCGTGAAGTGACCAGGAGTACAACTCCTCCTGGATGGGACGCTGGTCCATCGCAGGTTACCTTCCCAGTATATTTTTACAGGTGGTACCCATTTATACTGCTGGGTGAACACAGGCACACTTGTGGTTAAGACCTTGCCCAGGGGTCTGGGATTTGAACTCACAACCTCCCGATCATGAGCTCAGCTCCCTAACCACTACGCCAACATGCCCCAACAGACCCCAGCGCCATCTTTCTTTCATCACTAAGATTTCTGTGTGATAATAATAATCATTCATTTTCTGAAGTGCTTAATCCTACTTAGGATCTCAGGGAGGCTAGTGCCCATCTCAGCTGACTGCGGGGCGAGGGTGAGGTACACCCTGGACTTGCTATGAGACAGATTTGCCAGCAGTAGCCTTACACAAAGTATATGCCATTTTGTTTTACTGAGACATCTATATTGAAAACATTCGGATGGTGGACTCGATCCTTTATGCATCGAAACCACACAGAACCGTTATCCGCCATATTTGGTCTTGTTGATCTCCTTGGATATTTTTTTCTCAGCGTTCCCACGATAAACAAACACACTGCTGCTCTGAGTCACATTTGGTGTGTGAGTTCGAATCAGTGTGAAAAATATAAGTTACTATGTGAACGGTGTGTCATGCAGGTGGATATCTGTGACTCAGAAAAGGAACCGCGGTGAAGTCATGGATGAGATTGAAACGTCTAACATCTGTTTGTTTTCATGATGTTTTACACACAATTCCAAAATACAAAAAGTTCCACAATTATTAATCTTTTTCATGATTTATGATTTTTTTTAAATTAGCAGTTTATTCAGAATCCGAGTTTTTTCTCTTCATGATTTTATTTTTATTTGTTGATTTGTTCCCCCATAATTCTTTTTGTACATTCTGTTTTCTTCTTCTTTCCTTTTCGGCTTTTTCCCTTTTCAGGGCTCGCCACAGCGAACCATCTGATGCTCGTGTTTGAGTTGGCAGAGGTCTTTACGTCAGATGCCCTTCCTGACACAACCCTTTTTTAGCAAGGGGCAGAAACCCGCTGACGGCTTTGCAGATACTTTTTGTAGATTACATTTATAAAAATATCACACGTGCCTCAGATCTTTTATACATTTCCCCAATTAGTTTATTTACAAATCCAAACTTTCACATGATTTGCTTGCTTTTAAATATGATTCCTTCTAATGATTAATTTAGAGGTTTTTTTCATTTAAAATGAACCTTTATTTCTACACACTGCCTTCAGGATGTGACTAATTTTTACATATTTTAAAATATCTCTTTGTTTTATACGATTCATATATAGTCACATGTAGCCGGATTCATACAATCCCAATGTATAATACCTTCTCATGACTCATTATTTTACATTATAGTGGTTAGATTGCCAGGCCTATGGTCAGGAGGTTGTGGGTTTGAATCCCAGTTCGACCTCCAGCAGTCCAAAGATATACACGTCAAACTAATTTTCTGTGCAGGATCACCCCCAGGTGTGGGACTGAGTGTGAATGCTTGCATGTGTGTGTTTTTGCCTTGCCATGGTCAGGTGAGCCGGGCAGGGTCTATGTTGCCTTTGCCCAGAGTCAAATGAGATATGTGCTGGTCTTCCCGCGGTCCTAATAGGATTAAGCAATTTGGAAGATGTGTGAAGTTTTTTTAAAGATTCTTTGAACGGACTCCTTTACTTCTACACATAATTTGTTGACTGGTGACACATTTACTACAAGATTCTCTTTATCATGTGACTTCACATGTTGTGATCATGTGAGGTCACATTCTTATTTGAGTCTCCTGGTATTGCTTTCTTTTTTTAGGCACAGATTGTAAAAGTTTTGAAATAAGTCTTGATTTTCTCTCTCTCTCTCTCTCTCTCTCTCTCTCTCTCTCGCTCTCACACACACACACACACATACACACACACAAATGAGGTTACAAATGAACCCCATGATCTTCTGAAACACAATGAGTGATTGCAAGTTGGCTGTTCTGAGCCGTATTAAATACACTCTGCATATCAGTGGTCACTCTGCAGGGTCATGTTTCAAACACACACACACACACACACACACACACACACACACACACACACACATAGGGGGTAAATGTGTGAGAGTTGACCCATTGAGAAGCAAAACTCACACTAGAGCACAATGGAGGCCGCCACCTGGCCTGTAATGGCCTGTAATGTGGAGTGTGAAAGATTAGCATGTCTGAGAGTGTTAAGTGCCTTGTCCCATTCAGATTCCCTCAGGAGTGCTGGGAGGGGGTGGAGAGGGAGAAAGGGGTGGAGTTTCAAACTCTGAATCCAAAATAAAAATACCAAAAAAGTTTGCTAAAACAGTTTACAGATGTTTGTATTGACTGATCTTTTGAAACTGTTGGGTGTGTCACCTGAGACTAGCAGAAGTATACGGTTTGGAGATTCTGATAAAGTCTTATTTCTCCACAGTTAGTATTTTGGTACTTAATGTATATTCAGTTATAAGGTCTTCTTCTTTTCCTTTTGGCTTTTTCCCTTTCTCGGGAGTCGCCCCAGCGAATCATCTGATTCACACATTTGATTTGGTTCATAGGTTTTTATGTCGGATGCTTTTTCTGACTCAAACCTTTAGCGAGGGACAGAAACACGCTGACGGCTTTGCAGCTCCTCTTTACGAAAGTCAGCGATGGTTCTTTTACATCAACCTCTCACCATAGACAGTGACAGACATGGCCCGCCTTTGATAACCCAGTTAGCTGCACAGGGTAGGGGGCGGTGACAACCTTGTGGAGAGTGGGACTCGAACCCCCAACCTTTGGATCAGCGATCCAGCGCCCTATACCACTAGACCACCACTGCCCTATTTCCAAGAGACACCATTGTACTTTATCTTTATTTAACTTGCTGGGGACTGCATGAAAACTTGAAGTTCTCTGGCTGACAGTGTGTCCATTTTTGAACATGAACGGTGACCTCTTGATATCGAAATCAATCCGTAACCGTAATGTACTGTTTACTTTCATACACTGATTTTCAGCCATTATGAGCTGGTGATGTAATGATGAAAAGAGCTATCAGTTTGATCTGTTGTTTTTCTTGCTCTCCCAAGGTCCACACACAGAGAATATTTGTCCTGAACGCTGTGGTGTGGTCTGCATGTGTTTTTCCACTTATGAGCTGGGGAAGGGTTAGAGGCTAAAGCTATTGACATCCTCAGTGCAGGAAACAGCCCGTGTCAGGGGCCATTAGTGGTCAGTCCCTGTTCGTGCGACCCTGACAGGCAGAGAACCTGTGTCCCTCTGCCCACCCCCATCCCCCAGCCACGACCTCAGTGAGGTTTTCAGACCTCTGCATGTTTACCCAAAAGGATTCTGGATCATGAGGGCAGGCAACGAGGCAGGCTGAGATTATCTACAAATGTTGGCCAGTTTGTTGGTGATGCACGATGTGCATGTCAGAGAAACCCAAATGCTACATCATTAACACACAATTTAACAAGTTTGGTGAAACAAATGCTACAAATTCAGCCTTGCCCAAATGATTACAGCGCACATGCGCGTGCGCGCGCGCACACACACACACACACACACACACACACACACACACACACACACACACACACACACAGGACCCCCCCTCCCAGGGAGGTATGTTGTGCAATTAATGTGTACGTTATGTGTTATTTTCAGGGAAGTATTTGTTAGGGAGACCACTTCCTGTTGCAAAACCCACTGGGACGGCAAAACACTTTAGTCGTCTGAGTTTCCATCCCTCACTGTACAACAGCACTACCACCACAGCCACAATGGAACTGCTGGAGCAAGCTACAATAGTCAAACATGAGCTTGAGACGTAGGCAGAGGAGAGTTTCAAACATGTTTCAATTTCATTTTTATTTGTTCTTTAACAAAAATAAAATGTTTGTTGGGCTGTAAATTTGGCATCATAACAATGTCAGGGTTCCACAAAATGGAGCGTTCACTGTAGTTAGCATGTGCTCGGCGTAGTTAAAGTACTTAAGTCTTTTATAAACAAATTAACAAACCATTTGAGGAAAATGTTGATCTTCTCGTGTGAATAGTTTGTATGAAAGACACGCTAAATAGCAAAACTGTTGTCCTTGATAATTAGCTCGCATGTGCTCATGTCATGGGGTGATATCTCCCATTTACTTAGCGTGCTGATAATACAATACAAATCCTACTGTTGATGTAATAACACACCACTTTTTACCCAGAAACATTATGCTAAACAGTCTGTTTATTTGTGATTTTCAAACAGCTTGTTGGTCTGTAAATTTAGCCTAATAGCAATGCAAATGTTTTCCAAAAGGCAGCGTTCACAGTCGGTAGCGTGTGTTAGATGCACTTACTGTTCAAAGACTTTCATGAAAAATGTATCTGAGGGAAATGCTGAGCTTCCATTCAGGTTTGTCTGATTTATAATGTCATATGTTTCAATGAAAGACACGCTAGCTAGCAACAGTGTTCTCCTTTATAATTAGTGAGCAAATGCTAACATATACGACGGTTATATTTCCCAGTTGCTGAGAGTGCTGAAAATACAATACAAATCCTATTACTCATGCCATAGGCTAGCTACACCGGTTAAAGTTATCAACAATATGCTAATTAGGAAGGATTTCTAAAAAAAAAAAAAAAAAAAAAAAAACATATCCATGCTTATACATTTATAAGAATGTTTGCAAAGGTATATAAGCCAGTGTATGAATAAAATAGAAGGTTTAAGCAGCAAAAACATTTTCAGCTTGTGCAAGATGTTGAAATTGACCAAAAGATATCAGTGATTTCATTTTCACAGAAGTTGGAATGCCATCGCCACCCCCACACCCCCCGCTGCCCCCATTTAACATTGTGGTAGTTTTGTTATTCATCACAGTTCATCTCAAATGCTCTCTGAAATAGCTTTAATTTTATATGTTTTTCTCACACTGTTTTATTTTTGCAGCAAGCAGGACTTCCGTTACCTCTTTAGTTTGAATTATATAACTTATATTTATATAATGGTGTGAAAACACACATCGTATTCAGACAAGTTTCTTTCTTCATAACTTTCTTTGGGCGTAGGTGTTTTTGAAACCCCCTAACTTTTTGCTTGTGAAGTTTCTGTCTTCCGGATTTTATTGTTATGAAAGTCAGTTTTACAGTGTGTTCGTGTGTGTGTGTGTGTGTGTGTGTGTGTTGGTGGGTGGCAATTTACCCTGATTTACAACCCTCAGTGACAAAAGCTGAGAAAGTGACGGTTTTATTATAGGGTGACATGTGTTTGGTTGCTGGGAGGAAAAAAATCCATTGGGATGAAGGTAAAAGTGATGAGTGAACAGAAATTTAGCAATAAAAACATTAAAACCTTCAACTGGTCTGTAATTACCGAGCCTACAGAAACTCTGGACTAAAAAAGTGGCTTTTATTTACTCGATTAACATTTCATTAAAAAAAATATTTAATGAAAAGCCGTACAATTTTTAATAAAAGTATTTAATGATGGATGGCACAGGCGGTGCAGTGGTTAGCACATCTGCCTCACAGCAAGAAAATCCTGAGTCCTTCTGTGTGGAGCTTGCATGTTTTTCCCATACTTGCCTGGGTTTCATCTGGGTGCTCCGGTTTCCTTGTATTGTCTAAAGACATGTATACTCGACTCATTCCTGTTTTGAATTGCTCCTACGTGTGGATGTAAGTGTGAAAAGTTGTCTGTGTGTTGCCCTATAATGGTGTCGTGAGTTGTTCAGGGTATACCTCGCCTTCAGTCTATGTTGGCTGAGATAGGCTCCAGCCTCACCATGACTCTAATAGATTTAATAAACCTTAAATTAGTGTGGGGGGGGGGTTTCTTCTTCTTATTTTTTCTGTTAAATGTGACTGTTGGTTGGCTGTAAAGAATAGGCCTCCAGTCCTCGGCACCAACTGGCGACAGAGAGAGAGAGAGAGAGAGAGAGAGAGCATTGCTAGTAACCAGTCTCTTGGCAAAGAGTTGTTCTGCAAAGTATTTGATTGTAAAATCATATATATTTTTACATTTTAACAATTTAAAACACTTACTACATTTGCTCTAATCAGATAGGACTAATAGCCTGCGAAGTTATGGCTTCTGAGCTATAGATCCATATCTGCTCAGAGGTCATGAAATCAGTGTCATACAGGGATCCCTCACTTTCCACGTTAATTGGGACCGAGATCTCCACCCGAAGTTTTGTGTTGTTTTTTGTTTTGTGTTTGTTTAGGGATTTTTTATGCAGAATTGGCCTTGTTTTTTTGTGGCACTTTCCTTAACATTTCCCCCTTAATTTCCTTATTTTTTAATTCAATGAATATTTATTTATTTATTTTTAAAAAACCACGATGCACTGAAGCTGCTTGAATTGAAGCGCAAAGTAGCGAGGGATCCCCGTATATCTTTTATTATTGCTTTTTTTTTTTACTCAGTAAAATATTTTTGTTATTCATGACAACAATAATTCTACCCAATATTAACTTGTTTTAATGTCCCTGTTATAAACACTACCACCTCTTTTTTACTCCCTACTACTTTTTACAACCAAGTCTAGCGGCTCATCAGGCCGGTAATTCTCCCCTGTTTCTGTAGCGTGAAGTGACCAGGAGTTCAACTCCTCCTAGATGGGACGCTGGTCCATCGCAGGTTACCTTCCCAGTATTTTTATTTTATTTTTTTACTGGTACCCATTTATACTGCTGGGTGAACAGAGGCACACTTTTGTTAAGACCTTGCCCAGGGGTCTTACCACAGTTGGGGGTCTACCTGGGATTTGAATACACAACCTCCTGATCATGAGCACAGCACCCTGATCACTACGCCACAGGCCCCGCCTACTGCTGTATTAGTTTCTTTTAAACCACATTACAGTATTTCTTTGTGCATCGACAAGGTGTGTTGCTCTCAACCCAGAGATTGCAAGTTTGTATTCGGTTTAATGCCACAACTGTCTGTGGCCGGAAGTCCATGGGAGCCAATTGACTGATCTCTCAAGGGATGGTTGGATGGCATTCATTCACTTCCCTGTCAGTCACAGAGATCGCCAGCCAATCATGGTCATCTGTGAGCTCATTTGTATGGGGGGGGGGGGGGGGCAGACAGCACTTTCCCTCCGAGTCTGTTAAACCGTCTCCAAAGTGCGCATGGCACCGCAGTTCGAAAAGAGGTGGGTGGTCAGCAGCATGTCACAGAGGGGGCGTGTCCATGCTTTCATCCTTACCTGGTCGGTGATGGTCATGTGATAGAGAAGGTAATATCTGATGGGTGGGAATTAGATACAACTAAATTAGGGATAAATTGAGGAAACATCAAAAAAAGAACAACCATTTCTTATTCACATAATGTCATCTTTTCCAAAATGTTATCAGACCCGCTGCGTATCGGTGACGGCAGACTGTTTGTGAACAAAGTTTTTGTGCCACATCTCTCGAGTATCTCAGGGAATTATCCATTATCGTTTCCTTTCGGGAATTTAAAACATTTGCTGGAAATTTATTTTAAGGAGAGAGAGAGAGAGAGAGAGAGAGAGAGAGAGAGAGAGAGAGAGAGAGAGAGAGAAGGAGAGAGAGAGAGAGAGAGAGATAATTTATGTCTTATCTTCTTGAGTACAAGTCACACCCTGCATATTTACGCTTGCCACAGATCTTCCGCCACTCCAGCAGCTTTTTAACCCTGATTAGCCCTCGTTTAGACTGGAGATGAAAAAACCGCAGTCGGCTATCGTTTATACTGTTTTGCACTCCAGCGGTCTGGGAGATTCTGCCATAGGCTAGGCCTTCAGACTCTCCTGAGCAGCTTTTGTCCAGATTAGACACATCAGAGGCTGTCATTAAGGCTGAGAAATCTGATCTGTATGATCTATGTTTTTGGAAGTTGTTTGGGGATTGGGGTTCACAGCAGATGGAAAAAGTAAAGAAAAAAGTGATGAATGATGTGTGTGTGTGTGTGTGTGTGTGTGTGTGTGTGTGTGTGTGTGTGTGTATGTGTGTGTGTGTGTGAGAGAGAGAGAGAGAGAGAGAGCGAGAGAGAGAGAGAGAGAGAGATATTCAAGGATAAAGTGCATAATTGTTGTCTAGTGTTTGGAGAATAACAATAATTATTGATGATGATAATAAAAATTGGTAATAATACCTGACAATGTGCAACTAAAAAAATCAATAAACTTGATATCTTGCCACACTGTGTAAAAGCAAGGATTTTGTTTACGTTTACTGTTAATAAGAACACTTTTAACAAGGAACTAAAAAGAGGGAGAAAGGGTGTGCCCTATTTCACTGGAGCGCGGAATACAGTGATCATGGCGGAAAGGCGCAGAATGCACTCTACAGAGGAGCTTCGGCATTTTTATATGGAAAATGGGTCAAAAACCTATGGAAAATTGTACCTTCGGAATACCTTTGGAGCGTTCATGGAATGTGCGGAGACGGAAAGACCGCGGTGCACTGTCGGAATACATGCATAAAAACGCTCAGATTACCTTCGGGACCAGTGCGGATTGCAAAGGAAGACCTACGGATAATTAACGGAATGTTCACGAAAAGCACGGAACACTCGAGGAAGGACTACAGCAGTACGCCATTTTAGAAGGAAGAGCGAGGGAATGATTGCGGAACAGGTGGAATGACGGCGGAACGTTCACGTTCAACACAGAAAGACTAAGGAATGATTGAGGAACGACTGAGAAATACCCAGTTGTCTAAAATCTCACGCAGTAATACAACTAATTTTACTTTATTTTTTTTATTTTTTAAGGATGTAATTTCCATGAACAAATGTCTTTTACGTAAACATACAGTTTCTCTTTCTGCTTCTGGTTGTGGGATCCTTTACCGTAAAATCAGATACATACTCGCACTTAAAAATTAAAGGTTGTGAAACTTGCTCAAATTATGTTTTGATTTAAGGGCAGTGATTGTCTAGTGGATAGGGTGCAGGATCGCTGATCCTAAGGTTGGGGGTTCGAGTCTCCACAGGGTTGTCAGTGTCTCCCCAGAGCGGCTAACTGGGTTATCAAAGGCGGGCCATGTCTGTCACTGTCTATGGTGAGAGGTTGATGTAAAAGAACCATTGCTGACTTTCGTAAAGAGGAGCTGCAAAGCCGTCAGCGTGCTTCTGTCCCGCGCTAAAAAGGGTTGTGACAGGAAGGGCATCCGACCTAAAAACCCCGTGCCAAATCAAATGTGTGAATCAGATGATTCGCTGAGGCAACTCTCGAGATCAGGAAAAAAAATGAAAAGGAAAAAAGAAAGAAAGAAAGATGTTTTCGTTTACTAATGTAGTTAAAAGTAGATTTAGTTCGAATTGTAAACATTGTTAATAAGTTTGAGTTTGTAATTCCATGTGCTGTCGCGATGTTGCTGTACAGGATACTCGCATCTATATGACTAGATTTGTTAACATGGTGAATTAGTTTCAGTTTGTAAACTAATTGTGTAGTTGCAAGGTTGCTGCATATGATGCACGCCATCTATCAGCAAACACAGAAAAGATTATTATCAACAATTATTTGGATTTTTTTTTTTTAATTTGGATAAAACTCAAAAAAGAGCAAATGTTACAATTAATACTTTACTTTAGCCAACATTATTTTTGATATATGTTATTAGTTTACACTTCATATTTCATTAATTCTTTCATTGAAGATTTCATTTACATTACATTATTAAATCTTAAAGACATGTGTGTAATTCTGTATTTTTCCCCTATGTCTGTGTTTAATCATTACATATAAAATTTCCATGAAATGGCTTAAAAATCACTTTTAAAAACCCTTCAAGCCAAACATTTCTGGGAGGGCTTTACCCCCTGCCCCCCCCCCCCCCCCCTCCTTCACCAACAGGGCATCACCCTGAACCTGACCAGTGGCTGTGCCCCCTGTACCCCTGCTTCTCACTATTGTTCGAAAGCACGTTCGCGGAAGATTTTGACCTGCTGGAAGCGGAGGAATACATTTGGAATCATACGGAAGGACACGGAAGATCAAGGAACGACTAAGGAACGTTGGAGGATGACGACATTTTTGGTTCCGTGAGTCTGCCACGCTCCAGTCAAATGGGGGTATATGCACACAGATGTACTTAAGTTAAAGAAAACGCCCCCCATGCGCACACACACACACACACACACACACACACACACACACACACACACACACACACACACACACACACACACTTTTCTGACAGATAGGCAGGTGCGTGGGCACCTGTTTTGGTGCCAGTGGTCTTCCTTACACCTGCAGTTTCCTTCAGGCCTTGCTCACTTCCTCTGACACACACACAGGCACTCACACACACACACACACACACACACACACACACACACACACACACACACACACACACACACACACACACACACACACAGAAAGAAAAATAAAACACATCTCCTTGCACACAATCTTATTCTCACCCAGCATGTTAAAGTATTTCCTTCTTGAGCCAAACAATCAGACACACAAACATGTCTCTAAAATGCGAGTTCGCACAAAAGCCGAGGTTGTATCCCAACAGCTAGCGAGCTAGTCATGAAACAATCTATAAGAATAACAAATCAAAGTTAACTCATTTATGTAGAATACTTTTCAGCCCTTGCTCTGAGGACTTCTTTAACACACTATCCTCGATGTCCTTTAGTTAGCTGCTATGTAAACATGCTAACATTTAATGCTTGATTTACATCAGAGATTATGCTGAGACTTTGTCAGCAACTAAACCTGTCCAAAAAAAAACAAAACAAAAAAACAAAAAAAAAAAACCCTTGACTAACATTTCTGAGGAAATTAGCTTGCAAGCATAGATTTGAAGCTGTGAGGCTTATTTGTGTCGGCCACCACAGCTGAGGGTCAGAACTCAGTAAAATTGTCCGAGCAGCTGTCATGCTGTGTAAACCACCTCTCTCTGTGTTGGCTGTTAAAACCGTCACTTTTATTCCAGTATACATGGAATTAACCCCATCCGTGCTATTGCTAACAAGCTCGACATGGTGGCTAATCAGATGGATGCAAGAACTTGTAACACCTGCTGATGCACTTCAGACTCACTGTCCTTTTAAAAAATATCATTGTTTAATTAGAAACTTTCCCAACAGGTTGAAATGTTTAACACACACACCATCAAGCTTTTCATCGGTATAAATGGAAAAATTCACCCTGAACAACATCCAAGATTTACTCTATATTTTGACGGCAGACTTCTTTCGTCCCGTCATTTCCCATTATTACCCAAAATTCCTTTTGACAGCATGCTGATAGTGATGTCAATGGGATTTATGCCAGTGGTACATAACATATAACTTGGACATTTTTGCCTCGACCTAAAATTCGTGCTGCTAAACTCGAAAATATGCTCCTGAAATGTTGATCAGGATCACTGTCCATGTATGTGAAATTTTTTAAAGGATTCTTTTCCATCGTAAGGAGGCAGTGGTGGCCTGGTGGTAAAGGTGCTGTATTGCTGATCCTAAGGTTGGGGGTTCGAGTCCCATTCTCCACAAGGTCGTCACTGTCCCCCCCAGTGCGGCTGACTGGGTTATGAAAGGCGGGCCATGTCTCTCACGGTCTATGGTGAGAGGTCGATGTAAAAGAACTATTGCTGACTTTCGTCGAGGGTAGCTGCAAAGCCGTCAGCGTATTTCTGTCCCTTGCTGAAGGGTTGTGTCAGGAAGGGCATCTGATGTAAAGAACCTATGCCAAATCAGACGTGCGAATCCTTTGCTGTGGCGACTGCTGAGAAAGGGAAAAAGCCGAAAGGAAATCTCTCACTTTTCCATTGTAAGATCATAATAATATTTTTGTTTTCAGCTCTATGAGGTGGTGAGCATAATCTGTAATTATAATACACCATTTATATAAAATCTTTCACAAAGGATCTGAGTAGTACTGTATTCTGAATCGGATGGCTCTGGAAAGTTGAGTCGGCTCTGTTGAGGAAAAAAATTGCGAAAGTAATATTAAGCAGAAAAGAATCGAAGTGGGGAAACAAGCTGCCTTCATAAGGGATCGCGCACACCAAGTGCTTCGAGTTGGGACATTTGAACTTTTTTCCTTGAGACATAAGGACATTACAGAACAGCTAACATCTCACAGGAAGAATGTAAATACAAAAGACCAGCCAGAATCATAAATATTTCAGTTAAATATATTATTAGTGTGGTTTTTAAATACATGATCTGGTTTTATTGTCCTGACTCAACATTGAGTGAAAATAAGTCATCAGTGCAGGGCAAGCAAAAAACAAACAAACATGCAAACACAAATCCATACATGTAGGCAAGGCTCTCATGCCACTCAGCTGTGAGGGCGACACAATGGATCTGGAAGCCTGTTTAGTGATGGATCTCATGGATTCAAGTGCTGAGTGAAACACCCAAATCCAGTTTCCCACAGCCCCGGACAACACAATCCCAGCAGGAAGCCAAAGACATAGAACCTGGAAGTTTACTTAGAGGCTTTTTTCCTCATGTGCCTTGTTTTGTTTGACTTCCTGCTTTTCGGATGGTGCGCAAAGAGGAAGACCGGGCTGGGTACAAATACTGAAACTGAGTGGAGTGAGTAGAAGGAAGTATAAAGGGATAGAAGAGGAGAGAGAGAGAGAGAGAGAGATGAGAGACGTTGCTGCCCCTACATTTTCCCCCCTGAACCAGCTGTTCTGTTGGCACGAACAGTTGAAGGATGCTCATTGTTATTGCGATTCCTGTGTTTTTTGGGGGCTCCAAAGAAAAAAAAAGAAGGAACCAAGCGCGGTATATATCTGCAGCGAGGGATTTCTGCAGTAGAGGCGTTGTATTTTTGTATGTATAAATCGTGGGTGGAAATGTTTGTGAATGCAATTTCAGTCATGGACCCACTGACCTACATGGTTTGAAGTTTTCTCTGCATCTGACTGAGCTGATTGACGGTGTATGAACAGACAAATAATCCCATAAATGCACGAAGCTGCAAGTATCTGGCAACAAACTGAATTAATGCATTGTTTTCCCAATTGTACGAGTCATTTCATTCATGAACTCTGCTTACAGGAGTTAAGTTTTCACTATGGGTTGTTTGTTGACCTAAAGACAGGGTGGTGCAAAATGTTCAGATCAGTTTCTGTAACTGATTAATCCAAATTAGGGTCGCAGGGAGGCTGGTGCTTATCCCAGTCGACTCCAGGCAAGGGCAGAGTACACCCTGGACAGCTCGCCAGGCCATGGCAGGGCAGAAACATGCTGACGGCTTTGCAGCTTACGCGAGTCAAAAGTCAGCAATGGTTCTTTTATATGAACCTCACACCATAGGCAGTGAGAGACATGGCTGGCCTTTGATAACCCAGTTAGCTGCATTGGGGGGGGGACACCACACAGTGACAACCTTGTGGAGAGTGAGACTCAAACCCCCAACCTTAGGATCAGCGATCCAGTGCCCTATGCCACTAGGCCACCACTGCCCTGTGTGCAAAATGTTCCAACATAATTTCCATGAAACTTGGTGGAAAGGTGTAGCCTGATCCAAGAAAGAACTCATTACATTTTAGGGCAGACCCAAGTCATAGATCCACGAATGTTGATGATACTGTACATGTTATACATCCTAAATTCTAGTACAGTTGGCCCTCTACTCAAGAAAGCCTCTGAATATCAAAAATCCAGGTTACGAAAAACATTTTCCTAAATTGTCGTCCTCTTTTTACGAAAACTTCTTCTTCTTCTGCTTTTCCTTTCGGCTGTTCCCTACAAGGGTCGCCACAGCGAATCATCTGCCTCCATCGCACCCTATCCTGTGCACTTTCTTCTCTTACATTAATTGCCTTCATGTCCTCCTTCACCACATCCATGAATCTTCTCTTTGGTCTTCCTCTCGGCCTTCTGCCTGGTAGTTCCAACCTCAGCATCCTACTACCAATACACTCACTATCCCTCCTCTGTACATGTCCAAACCATCTCAATCTAGCCTCTCTGACTTTGTCTCCAAAATGTCTACATGTGCTGTCCCTCTGATGTGCTCATTCCTGATCCTATCCATCCTCGTTACTCCCAAAGAGGATTCAAAACAACCTCTTGTTATGAAAAGCGCCAAACGCGTCATTCAAAAATTCAAACGTGCCTTTCACAAATTCAAACAATGCGCGATTTGCTCTCTCATTAGCTGTCCCCCAACATCCCGCCCCACTGGCCTTGCATTGACCAGGAGGCAGCTGAACAATACCCATACTTCCTGTACCCATACTTCCTGTTTGTCACACGCATGAAGGAGAGTTGAACAAGAATGTTGGCTCGTGAGTTTTTTCTTTTGAGATTGATCATTGCAGTGTTATATTTCGTTATCCATCATGGACTCGGAAAATACAGGAAAGCGGAAATACAGTGACGGAGGCAACTTATTTTGGAACGATATTGAAGCAGGAGGCATGAAAACAGAGTGCTCCGTGGGACAAGACCTCCGATCTCGCAAGGAAGCAAGTTAATATTGAATCAGGACCTCTGATCTTCCAAACAGGTACTATAATTCCGCTTTAAATACGACATCCCGTCCATTTAAACATTTAAATGCAAATGCTCCTTCGGCTGTGTGCTGCGTGTGGGCGGAGCCTGCGTTCAGCAAAACACACCAGAGAGAGAGAGAGAGAGTTTTGTGTGTGTGTGTGTGTGTGTGTGTGTGTGTGTGTGTGTGTGTGGGTGTGTGTGTGTGTGTGTGTGTGTGAGAGAGAGAGAGAGAGAGAGAGAGAGAGACAGACAGATAGTGTGTATGTGTATGTGTTAACAAAAAATGTTTAATAATGGTTTAATTAATAAATATGTTAATAAAATGTTTAATACAAAAGTCAATAGTTGGCCTTGGCGCACGTCTCCTCTTTCTGAGTGTTGACCCAAACTACTTAATCTACCAGGGTCATAGTCTTAGCTGACTTTGGGTGAAGGCGTGAACCCTAAATAGTTTACTAGTCCATCACAGGGTCAACACACACACACACACACACACACACACACACACACACACACACACACACACACACACACACACACACCAAAGTATTGTCTTTCACACCTAGGGCAATTTGTGATACCCACACATCTGGAATGTGAATATTATCAAACTGTGGGGGGAACTGGTATACCCATAGGAAACACACACAAGCACAAGAACGTAAACAAATCCCATACAAAAATGCCCTCACTGAGGCTGAGAATTCAATCCATGACCTTATTGCTGTGAGGAGTTCGTGTGAAAAACACAATGCCACACTGATGCCTTCACCGAGTCCCACTCGATTTATTTTAACAATAATGTAGCTTGGACTTGTAGCTTGGTCTGAGGTCACACATAGGTTGATACCTGAGAAAGGCACTGAGACTGCTCTGGCTATTCCCATGGGTTTTGAAGAGCATCTGTGACACAAATGAGGAAATGTGCAAATGATGACATGGTAACCTGATCGAAAAACAATGTGGTTGAATTGATCCAGCACATGAACCACTGAATTTTAATATTTCCAGAATAGAAACCTCATAGTTCTGAAGGTTTATCCCTGACTCTGAAGTATTCTGACATAAATGCCTGAAACAATTTTCAGTTGATTCCTGCAAGATTCCGAGGCATTCAGAATTTCAATCAATTCCCAGACTAAACTCCAAAATGGCAACACATGATAGAATCAAACCGAAACCTTTTACAGTACATTACTGTGGAATTCACATAAACCACGTGAGAATGTTGCCAACTTTGTGTAGGACAGCCTTACAGTGTGTGTACTGTACTGTATATGTATACTTCTATACTCACATTCAAATTTGAACACACACACACACACACACACACACACACACCAAACAATTCAAAGTCATTCAAACCCCACCTGCACTGGCTTCTGAGCGGTACAGTGGAGCTGCTCCACCTGGAATCTGCAGAGAGAGAGAGAGAGAGAGAGAGAGCGAGAGAGAGAGAGAGAGAGAGAGAGAGAGAGAGAGAGAGAGAGAGAGAGAGAGAGAGAATATATAACTTGGTTTGTCAGGAAGTGTTTGATGTGTCTGTCACCTGAGGAGAGGTACTGGGCCGAAGAGTCATTCAGCCGCAGACCTGGAGTAAAGTTTCGACTCGGCCTTTTCATCTCATGTCACAAATTATGTCACAATACAGTACAGACGCATAACACGGTAAGATGGCATTAATTAAAACTGACATTTGGACACTTTGATGCTTTTAAATACCGGGGAGATAATCAGTTATTCATCTTACAGTTGAAGACACGTAACTTCCAAGAATGATTAAAGAATTTCAATCGAAGGAATAAACACTCAAGAGGGTTATGAGACATGGGCCAGTATTTAAATGGTATAGTGTTTAGCATTTCGGCCTCACAGCAAAATGGTCTGGGCTCAAATCCCAGGCTTGATGAGGGAATTTTTGCGTGGTGTTTGCATGTTCTCCCTGTGCTTGCAGAGATTTCCTCCAGATAGCCCAGTTTACTGTTCCAATACATGCTCATGAAACTTATTAGTTGCTCGAAATTGCTCCAAGTTGTGAGAACGAGTGTGACTTTGAATGGTTATGTGTGTTGTCGTGTAATGGTCTAGTGAGCTGTTCAGCGAGCATGCCACATTTATACCCCCCCCCCCATACAAAGATAAAAATACACCCCATCATACACAGATAAAATACACCCCACTATACACAATCGTTTATAGAACATTAAAGGCTCTGCCAAACTGCTTATCCCTACTAGGGTGACTGGAAGGCTGGAGCCTATCTCAGCCAACACCGGGCAAGGGTGGAGTACACTCTGAAAAGCATTAGGTCCTACATACACACAATCAGTTAGCCTGATGTGCATGTCTTTGGGCTGCAGGAGGAAACTCCCCGGTGGAAAAACGTGGCGAGAACATGCAACCTCCATACAGAATCACCTGGGAATCCAACCCAGGACCTTCTTGCTGTCAAGCTTGCTGCAACATTACAGCACATACACATGCAAAATAACTTGCTTAGCATTAGATTAATAAAGAGCGCATCCTCAATTGACTGACGTGGTGCTAATCTTTTACCTGCTGATATTTGTATTGTGATAAAAGTCATTGTTCATTTTGTGATGAATATTTTAATTATTCAATAGTTAAAGGACTAATCCCACCCATGAAGTTTGACTAACGTGTACCATAGACAAAAAAATAAAAATTAAACATACATGATACATGAAAATATGACAATCATATTTATTTTACCATAATAAATAATAGTCTGTGATATCTAACCCGTGGAATTTGTTGGTGTTACACAGTGTTTACTTTTTCATTATTTTGACCTGCAGGTGTACTGCACTTGACTGTACATCCCAGGATTTGTTCTATTTATAGAGGATTTCTTCTGACACAAGAAGCTCGACAACAGGAAATGCTTCTTCCTATTTGTTTGGAAGTCTGAGGAGTGTAACAGGTGACCTACCAATACTGTACGCACACTGTAAACACACTCACACACTCACACACTCAGCTCAATCAGTGCATGTGAACCAAGCCAGGGTTCAAAACCCAAACATTAACTCACGCACGTATTCCATTCACTAAAAATACAACAATAGCACAATGATTCTGTGTTATAATGTCATTATGAGTGTGACACTGAACGGCTATGTGTGTTCTTATGTAATGGTCTGGTGAGTTATTCAGCGTATATGCCACATTTACCCCCCCCCATGTACAAATAAAATACACCCCCTATACAAAGATCAAATACACTCCGCTATACAGAGATAAAATACATTCCCACAATACACAGATAAAACACACACCCCATACACACATAACATACACCCCAGTGTACACAGATCAAATACACTCCCCTACAATCAGGGCCAAAAATTTTGGCAGTGATGCAAATTTTATGTTTTCCCAAATTTTTTTGCTTGGTTTTGTGAGATCCCCCCCCCCCCCCATGTTTTTATGGTATGTGGGAACAATTTCACATATTTTACATGTTTTAGAGACTTTTATTGTGAAATAAACCTATTTTTTTGCCGAGAGTCAATGTTTACAGTGTTGACCCTTCTTCAAAACTTCAGCAATCAGATTCCGCACTACATTCTAACACATTGCAACTCATTCTTGCCTCATCAGTGCTCAAAGTTGCTCATGAATTTTTGGACTTCTGCTTGTTCACCCATTTTTTTTTTTTTTTTTTGAGGATGGACCACAGGTTCTCGATTGGATTAAGATCTGGGGAGTTTCCCGGCTATGGATCCAAAACATCAATGTTATGATCTTTGAGCCACTTCGTGATCACTTTTGCCTTATGACATGGTGTCCATCATGCTGAAAAATGCACAAATCCTCACCAAAGTGCTCCTGGATCGTTGGGAGGAGTTTCCCTTGGAGGGTGTCTTGATATCATTCTTTGTTCATGGCAGTGTTTTTGGGCAGGATTGTGAGTGAGCCCACTCCATTGGATGAGAAGCAACCCCAAACATGGATGGTCTCAGGAGGGTTCACTGTTGGCACGACACAGGACTCATGGTAACGTTCACCTTTTCTTTTCCTGACAGCCGCTTTTTCAGATGTCCCAAATATTCGAAAGGGGGTTTCAGAAAATAACTGCACCAGTTTTCTGCTTGCCACTCATTATACTTCCTGCGGAATTTCTGTCTGTCCTTGAATTTTTTCTTGGTGAGAAGTGGCTTCTTTGCTGCCTTTCTTGATACCGGACCTTTGTTCAAAAGTTTTCACCTCACTGTACATGCAGATGTAGTCACACCTGCCTGCTGCCAAGCTCTGCACTAATGGCAACATGATTCTGTAGCTGACTCCTGAAGAGGTGACGGTCCAGCTGCATGCTGGACACTTTGGGACGTCCTGAAGTCTTCTTTGCTGCAGATGAACCTGTCTCCTTGAAGTTTTTTATGATTCAGTAAATGGTTCTTCCAGGTGCAATATTATTAGCAGCAATTTCCTTGTATGGGAGGCCATTTTGATGCACGGGTTTCTCTGGAAGTAACCATTGCTAACAAGAAGATAATGATTTCAAGCATGTCAGAGACATGTATCATTTTGCACCAGGACCAAATACAGTGAAAATGGGCTTTTTGTGTTAGTCATTTTTTATGCCCAAAAGCTCTTTGCAATTCAATAAAATGCTTGAGGTCATTCTGCATAATAGTTTAGAAACAATGTGAATTACCACCACAAAACTGAAGCAACAAGATTTGCAAAAACACAAAATCTGCATCACTGCCAAAACTTTTTTTTTGTATTTTTGGTGGGTTTTTTGAGTGTATATATACCCAGTGCAGCTAACTGGGTTATCAAAGGCGGGCCATGTCTGTCACTGTCTATGGTGAGAGGTTGATGTAAAAGAACCATTGTTGACTTTCATAAAGAGGAGCTGCAAAGTCATCAGCGTGTTTCTGTCCCTTGCTAAAAAGGGTTGTGACAGGAAGGGCATCCGACGTAAAAACCTCTGCCAAATCAAATGTGCAAATCAGATGACTCACTGTGGCGACTCCCGAGTAAAAGGGGAAAAAGCCGAAAGGAAGACAGACAGACTGTACTATATATTGCCATTCACATCATTTTCTATAGCACCTCTAGTGTTATCACCCCGTAACAGCATGGTAAATAAATACATGTGTGATTATTTTAAAGGAAATAACAACAGATCACACTTTTTAAAATCAAATTTAAAGTTATCACTGATATTATAACAGCTATAAACAGTTGTTTCATCCTCAAACTCTTTCTTTTTTACCAAGTGATGTAGAACACACATGATTTAAGCATGACGTTCATTGATAAACTAGGAAACCAGTCCAGCTTAGATAGGTGTCTGTTCTTTACGATCGTTTATAGACATGACCTTCAAAACCAGATGTTCGCCTCCCAGAACAATAAAGTCTCTGCCAAACCGCTTATCCCTACTAGGGCGACTGGAAGACTGGAGCCTATCTCAGCCAACACCGAGCAAAGGTGGAGTACACTCTGAAAAGCATTAGGTCCTACATACGCACAATCAGTTAGCCTGATGTGCATGTCTTTGGGCTGCAGGAGGAAACTCCCCGGTGGAAAAACGTGGCGAGAACATGCAAACTCCATACAGAATCACCTGGGAATCCAACCCAGGACCTTCTTGCTGTCAAGCTTGCTGCAACATTACAGCACATACACATGCAAAATAACTTGCTTAGCATTAGATTAATAAAGAGCGCATCCTCAATTGACTGACGTGGTGCTAATCTTTTACCTGCTGATATTTGTATTGTGATAAAAGTCATTGTTCATTTTGTGATGAATATTTTAATTATTCAATAAAGGCTTTTAATCCCACCCATGAAGTATGACTGACATGTACCATAGACAAAAAAAAAAAAAAATACATATGACAATCATATTTATTTTACCATAATAAATAATAGTCTGTGATATCTAACCCGTGGAATTTGTTGGTGTTACACAGTGTTTACTTTTTCATTATTTTGACCTGCAGGTGTACTGCACTTGACTGTACATCCCAGGATTTGTTCTATTTATAGAGGATTTCTTCTGACACAAGAAGCTCGACAACAGGAAATGCTTCTTCCTATTTGTTTGGAAGTCTGAGGAGTGTAACAGGTGACCTACCAATACTGTACGCACACTGTAAACACACTCACACACTCACACACTCAGCTCAGTCAGTGCATGTGAACCAAGCCAGGGTTCAAAACCCAAACATTAACTCACGCACGTATTCCATTCACTAAAAATACAACAATAGCACAATGATTCTGTGTTATAATGATTTCCTTCCAAGATGGTTTCCTGGTCAGTAGCTCTATCCGCTCCGTCTACTCTGTCAGCTCAGTCTGCTCCATCACCCCCATCTGATCCATATTACCAACCAGGCTGAGCTTTTTCAACTGAAACAGCTATCTATTCATTCAAGATGGAGGATGTCCTCAAAAGCTCAACAACATCCTGCAGCTGACTCATATGTGTGTGTGTGTGTGTGTGTGTGTGTGTGTGTGTGTGTGTGTGTGTGCGTGTGCGTGTGTGTCTTTCTCAGGAATCTCTTTTATCCAATACTTATCTGTCTCTTCATGTCATCAAATTTGTCCTAGTGTGTTCCTCCCCTGGGTCCTGAATGCACCATCTTAAAAATCTACTTGACTGAAAATATCTACTGTATGTTTATATTTTGGTCTGGTGGAAAGGTTTAAACGTATTTTAGTGTAGTATTACACCATATGGCATCGAATAGAAATGTATAGTGTAGTCTAGCATGATAGAGTATATGCTATACAGTATATATGGTTATAGTATTGTATTACCGAGTATAGTGGTGGAGTATCCTAGCATATAATGGTATAACAGATTCATACAATGTAGTCCAGCAAAGTATATGTTATAAAATATAAATATGTAGTGTAGTGTAGTATAACGTGGTATAGCTTATAATAACATTAAATAACACAGCCCAGTATGGACTGATATCATGTAGTATAGTGCAGTATAGGCTGCAAAGCCATCAGCATGTTTCTGTCCCTTGCGAAAGGGTTGTGTCAGGAAGGGCGTCTGATGTAAAAACCTATGCCAGATCAAATGTGCGAATCAGATGATTCGCTGTGACGACCCCTGAAAGAGGGAAAAAGCCAAAAGGAAAAGTGCAGTGTAGTGGTATACTATTCTACATCACAGTGTAGTGTAGTGTTGCATAGTGAGTGCTGTATAATATAGTGGAAGTCAACAGGTTATAGTGAAGTGCAGTCCAGTATTGTGTAATGTAGCCTCGTAGACCATATAATAGCATAGTATAGAACTGTATAGTGTACTACACAGTTGTAATGTATAGCATTATGTAGCATAGAATAGCTTATTATATTATCACACAGCATAGTATAGTACAGTGTAGTGTTGTATAGAATAATATAGTTCAGTGTCATATATGTAGTATGCTATAACACAGCATCGTGTAGATTTGTGCAGTACGAATAGTGTAGTGTAGCCTTTTATAGCATGGAAAACTATAACATAGCACAGTATAGTGTAGCACAGTGTAATGTAATGTATTATGGAATAGATATATAGTATAGTAGCTTTGTAGTATGAGTGTGGTGTAGCATATTATACAGTACTGTAGAAAAGTATATATGATGTAGTATAGTGCAGTGTAGCCTAGTATAGCATATACTTGTATTATGTTTTACAATATAGTATAGTGTAACAGAGTATTGTGTAGTATGTTGCCGTAAAGTATGATGTAGCCTCGTATAACATGTCATTAAAACGATTTTAAAACGTGTGCGGTTAACGGCAGAGATTAAGGCTGTAGGTGTTCTCATGGCTTTAGGACAGAGAACTTTGTGCTTTATAGTTTCTCTTTAACATGACAAGCTGCATTTTTATTTATTTTTATTATTATTATTATTCACAAGAAAGATAAAATAGAGGGGAAGGAAGGATTGTTTATACCTGCTATAATGTAAGATATAAATAGATAAAAAGCATGATGTCATTGTTTAATAAGATTAAAAATGTAATATTTGACAAAAGGTTGTAGTACAAAAGGAATAAAATACTGAGATGTGCTGATATAAAAAATGATTTGATTCATTCATTCATTCATTTTCTATAATCACTTAATCCTAAATTAGGTTCACGGGGAAGCTGGTGCCCATCCCAGCCGACTTCGGGTAAGCTGGCCAGGCCATCGCAGGGCGGAAACACGCCAACGGCTTTGCAAGCTACTCCTGTCAGAAGTCAGCAGCGGTTCTTTTACATGCCTCACACCATAGACAGCGAAAGTCATGGCCGGCGTTTGATAACCCGGTTAGCTGCACAGGTGGATGATTTATTTCACCTTCACGTTTTCAGTATCTTCATGTTCCTGCTGCATGATTTCACAAAGGTGTGAAATTAAATGATAAATGAAAACCAGAGGTTAGAAGAAATTTATTAAGCGGTGTCTGCTATATACGCTCGGCGACCATGTGACAGTTAAACAGAATAAACCCAACCACACTTAATCAGTGCTCCATGAAGGATGAGTAGAACAGGGGAAAGGGAAGAGAAACACACTTCACACCCTGTCGAACCTAAATCATTATCTTAGATTAATGGGGAAGTTCAATGCCAAGGTGAGGAGGAGACAGAGCCCAACTGAGCACCTTTCTGAGCCTCATTTCCTGTGCACTTCAGTGAACAATGGTGGGAAAGGGAGTCCATCAGAGCTAGCACCATTGTCACGTGTCCACAACAGGCCGCTAATCCGTCATCTGCACTGTATGATATGCCAACCGTCGCTTCACAGTTTGAGAAAGATTAAAAGCATGGTCATCCCTTGGACCAGTCTGGACCATTCAGATAATGATAATCCTGACATCAGCAAACTCTATAGTGCGACTGGGGTCATGAGGAGTCAGCTGAATGCAATGCTGGGGTACACCCTGAACAACCTGTCAGTCCATTGCAGAGCCAACACACACACACACACACACACACACATACACAACTATTCACACTCAATCTCACACATAGGGACAGTTCAAAGCAACTAGTTTGTCAAATGTGCATGTCTTTGGACTGTGGGAGGAAACCAGAGTGCCCTGATGAAAACTAACTCAAGCACAGCAAGAATATGCAAACTACACAAAGAAATGCTCTCACCAATCTTGACCCCAGAATCTTCCTGCTATGAAGCGGCCATGCCAACTGCTTAGCCCGCACGCCACCATGATTTTAATTTTATGTGACAGATTTAAAAAAGCTGTAATGGCTAGAGACATTATTGTGATTATTCTATTAACCAATCAGTGAGCAGTACTATAGTTAGCCCCGCCCAGAAACCCCTCTTTGATCCTCATAGTATCTGGGAAAATATTAAGGTAACATATTGGGCTGTGTTGTTTGTATGTATTGTTTAAAGCCTCCTGAGACATCCCCAACACACACACACACACACACACACACACACACACACACACACACAGCTCCACAGCTGCTCCAGCACACAATGATAATGATATTCCTACACATATTTTCTTTCCTTCACAAACAACCCCAAAAGTTTTCACATGTCCCTGTAAACAAGCGACAAGGACAAGAACAACAGCTTCAGGTGCTTGCCCTCTCTCTCGCTCTCACACACACACACACACACACACACGAACGTGCAAAGAAACCCCACAAGTACACATGTCTAAACGAATTCACACAACTAAGAAACTCAAGCAGCATTATCTACATGGTGCTAGCGAAGTGGTTATTTAATTATTAGCTGTTAATATTAGCTGTGCGGCCTGACCAACTATCCAATTTCGCTAATAACTTAGCATACATTTAATTGTGGAAACTACAAACCAAAGTTGAGAGTAAGCTAACTAGTTAGCATTAAGCTAACTGCTATGGTATGTACAGGGATCCGTTGCTACTTCGCGCTTCAATTCGTGCGGCTTTAGTGCATCTTGTTTTTTTTTTTTTTTTTAATATTCACAGAAATAAAAAATAAGGAAATTAAGGAAGAGTAGGGGGACAAGTTAAGGCAGTCATGAAGGTGGGCACAAGCCAGTCTGCATCCTCATGCTGGTCTCGAGCCCGGATAAATGCAGAGGGTTGTATCAGGAAGGGCATCCGACGTAAAACATTTGCCAAATTTGTTATGCGAGTCATCAATAAGAATGTCATACCAAATCGGTCGAGGCCCGGGTTAACAACGACCGCCATCAGTGCTGTTAACCAACAGGGTGCTGGTGGAAATTGGACTACTGTTGTTCGAAGAAGAAGGTGTGTCTGTAGGTGGAGAGCGAAGAGGAAAGTCGTGACTGTAGGACTTAGAGTAGGGACTTTGAATGTTGGAACTATGACAGGAAAAGCTAGAGAGTCCCAAGCTCGGAGAGGGCGTTTCTGTGTGGAGTTTACATGTTTTCCTTATGCCTGTGTTTGTTTCCTCAGGGTACTTCGATTTCCTCCAACAGTCCCAAGATTTGCAGATTTGGCTTATTGGCTGTTCCAGATTGTCTCTAAGTGTGCGTATGAACGTGAATGGTTGTGAATGTTGCCCTGCAATGGTCTAGTGAGGTGTTCAGAAAGTACCTAGCCATTACTTAATTTGGCTTGAGCCTCCCCTCGAGGCAGATGAATGAATGAATGAATGTTGTTTACGTACCATTGTGGTGGGGTTTGCTGGGGCTGTCTGGAGGCTGATTTCCCTCAGGATTTCAAGTGATCCAACTTCACCATGGCTAGTTATAGTATTTTCCCAAACTTAACTACCGATTCAAACTTACCAAAAATATGCTTTAGCTTTAGTGCAGTGCTTCTCAAATAGTGGGGCATGATGCCAGGAGGAGCGCACCTGACCCTAGGCAACAAGCTTTTCTGGAATAGAGTACAAGAATTAAGTGTAATTGCACTTCCACTCCACTAGGTGGCAGTGGCATTCTCATTGTTGTGCTATGGTGTTGCGGTTTTTCGCACAAGCAAATGATATGAAGTGCAGAAAGCAACCCCTCAAGAAACAACACTTTCTAAAAAATTTCTAACAGGAACGAAGAGAAAGATGTAGAGTGGAGGAGAAGTGTGCTGGTGCCCATTTTTAAGAACAAGGGAGACGTGCAGAGTTGTGGCAACTACAGAGGGATAAAGTTGATGAGCCATATGTTGAAGTTATGGGAAAGAATAGTGGAAGCTAGACTAAGGGCAGAGGTCGGCATTTGTGAACAACAGTTTGGTTTCATGCCAAGAAAGAGCACCACAGATGCAGTGTTTGCCTTGAGGATGTTCATAGAGAAGTACAGAGAAGGTCAGAGTGAGCTGCATTGTACCTTTGTGGATCTGGAGAAAGCATATAACAGGGTGCCAAGAGAGGAACTGTGGTATTGCATGACGAAGTCTGGAGTGGCAGAGAAGTATGTTAGAGTGGTGCAGGACATGTATGAGAGATGTAAGACAGTGGTGAGGTGTGCTGTCGGTGTGACAGAAGAGTTCAAGGTGGAGGTGGGACTGCATCAAGGGTTAGCTCTCAGCCCCTTCTTGTTTGCTATGATGATGGACAGGTTGACAGACGAGGTTAGACAAGATTCCCCATGGACCATGATGTTTGCAGATGACATTGTGATCTGTAGTGAGAGCAGAGAACAAGTGCAGGAAAATCTAGAGAGGTGGAGGTATGCCCTGGAAAGGAGAGGAATGAAAGTTAGCCTCAGTAAGACAGAATATCAGTGTGTGTGAACGACAAGGATCCAAGAGGAACGGTGAGGTTACAGGGGGCAGAGATAAAGAAGGTGGAGGATTTTAAGTACTTAGGCTCAACAATCCAGTGCCATGGAGAGTGTGGAAAAGAGGTGAAGAAGCGTGTGCAGGCAGGTTGGAATGGATGGAGAAAAGTGTCCGGTGTGATGTCTGATTGGAGAGTATCGGCAAGAATGAAGGGAGAAGTGTACAAGACAGTGTTGAGGCCAGGGATGTTGTATGGTTTAGAAACAGTTGCGCTGTGGAAAAGACAGGAGGCAGAGCTGGAGGTAGCAGAGATGAAAATGTTGAGGTTCTCTTTGGGAGTAACGAGGATGGATAGAATCAGGAATGAGCACATCAGAGGGACAGCACATGTAAGATGTTTTGGAGACAAAGTCAGAGAGGCTAGATTGAGATGGTTTGGACATGTACAGAGGAGGGATAGTGAGTATATTGGTAGTAGGATGCTGAGGTTGGAACTACCAGGCAGAAGGCCCAGAGGAAGACCAAAGAGAAGATTCATGGATGTGGTGAAGGAGGACATGAAGGTAGTTGGTGTAAGAGAAGAAGATGCAGAGGATAGGGTGAGATGGAGGCAGATCATTTGCTGTGGCGACCCCTGAAGGGAGCAACCAAAAGGAAAAGTAGAAGAAGAAGAAGAAGAAGAAGAAGAAGAAGAAGGGGACAAAGTTAAGGAAAATGATACAAAAACAAGGCCAATTATGCAACAACAAAAAAACCCCGAAACAAACACAAAACAAAAAACATCCCAAAACCTCCCATCAAAACTAGTCTTATTTTTGTGAGGTGTGCATCTGAGTGCATGCCGCGCATCTAAGCGTGTGCGAGTGTGCGTGCGTCTGTATGTGTGTGTATTTATATTTTTTTTACATGTTATGCATTATTTTTAATATTTAATTGTTATTATAATATGTATTGTATGAATATGTATTTATTGATATTATATACATATATACATGTACATATACGTCAGTCGGGGGGTGATCCTAGGTCGCCAAATCTAATGGTCACACGGGGGGGGGGGGGGGGGGTTGATATCTCAGTCCCAATTAACTGCAGAAAGTGAAGGATCCATGTCGTATAAATAAGATCGTTATCTAGTTAGCAAGCCAAAGGTTAGCTAGAATAGTCTTTAGGTTATTATGTTGTCTACTTGTTAATGAAGATAAAATGAGCATTCTTGAGTACACCGTCAAATCTGTCACATCAGGCCATATTTCATCTCGCAAGAGTTTCTGTTATTTTATTTATTTTTTTATTCTGTTATTTTATTTATATTAACTGGTTTATGAACTCATATTATGTATGGTCTAAGTCAAAACATAAAGGTGAATTAAATGATAAAACAACAGAGCTTTAATCAAGGTATTCTTCTTATCTTCACATTTCAATTTCATTCAAATGGCAGACAGACCTTGTTAATTCTCTGTTGGTGATTTGTCTTTAACACAGACACAGTCTCACATGGCAGCATTATTGTGAGTAGAAGCAGGTTCTTACAGGTAAACGCAGTCCATATAATTAAATAAAGCTGCTCTCATCATACTTATCATAACGTTATGCTGGGGGGATTTTCAACACTATTGCAACACAAACCATTAAAAATTCTTAAGTGCATTTTTGCCTCTCTTGATGAAATTCTGCCCTCAAAAGATGAAATCCACTATTTGTTTTGAAAAGCTCTCCCACTCACTGCAGCTTTTGACCTTCTGACAACAACTTCTGACCCTCCACCTCTGCAGTCCCTCAGTCAAGGCTATGAAAAATCCAGATTGTTTATTCACGTGTGTGTGTGTGTGTGTGTGTGTGTGTGTGTGAGAGAGAGAGAGAGAGAGAGAGAGAGAGAGAGAGAGAGGGAGATTTCTCAATCTCTGTTTATAATTTAGATTTAATCCTAATCAGTTCATTCTCCAATCTGATTGGTTGTTCAGAAGATGTTGCTTGCAGCTGTGCACAGTTTTATATGCTCGTTGTATAAAACAACTCATAATAGCACTTGTCTGTATCTGTTTTATGGCTTGTTTCAAAATTACCATATTTGACGTAATAAGCGCCCTGCTCCAATAAGCCCCCACCCCCACCCCCCCAGTGGTGTTTTTTTTCTTTTTTTTTCTTTTTCTCTTATGTCTAATAACTGCCCATGTGTACTGGGAGCAAAATCGTAGATCAAACTGACCAATTTCATTCGATTAGTCCTCTGTAACGGTAAAATGAGGTGTTCACTGCCTGTAAAAGTGAGTTTACACGGTATTTCAAAACCTCCTGCCACTGGGGAATGTCTATAATGTTCATCAGTAACAACACATTTGATTGTTCCGCTGTGCTTTAAAAAACAGGAAAATATTTTGCTGTGTTCTTTTGGTAAATGTCCAACAAGATGAACCATTAGAAACTGCTACAGCAAAACTATGGGATGCTCTGAATGAATGGAGCGATGAGCCAGATATGGACCAATCAGAAAGTGATGAGTATTTTTCACAGGATTCTCCTGCTCACTAACTTCATACATTTAAAGACGGCCATGTGCTTTTCTTTATGTTAGTGTTGATTGGTTCAACGTGCCATGTGCTAAAGTTGACATTCTTTGATTGGCTCGATTTTACTTCCTGAAAAATGTTTAAAGGAACAGCACCAGGAGGGAAAAGTCAGGGGCCTTTTAAAAAAAAATTATTATGCTGTTTTCTGTTTATTTTCAGCTTTCATGGTTGATACCACATAATGTATAACACAAATACCAATAAAACACTTTTATAGTTCTGTTATTATTCATGTATTGCACCTCAATGGTAATAAGAACTTACCTTTCCATGCTGGTGAACATTTTAATAAGCACCCACCCACTTCAATTTTTATGAAGCACCCTGGGCGCTTATCACATCGAATACGGTAACTGTAACTATAAATGGGTAAAAAGTACATCTCCTTATTCTTCTTAGTAAATAAATTATCAATGTTTGACATGTTGGTTTGGTATAAGAGAAATTACTTGTTTGTAATAGGACACGCTGTAAACAATCAGCCTCCACCTCATCACACCACCCTGTTCTTGATTATTTTCTCACAACAGCTTGACACGGTGTGTTACATGAATATAAATAAAAACATTACATGATTTACGAGTAGGGTAGCACGGTGCCCAATGATTAGCACAACCGCTTCACAACAAGAAGGTTCCGGGTTCAAGTCTTGGTCATGAAGAAGGTGTTTGTGTGAAGTTAGCATGTTCTTACTGCGCTTGTGTGGGTTTCCTCTAGGCAATCCAGTTTCCTCCTACAGTACAAAGCCATATACATTAGGCTTATTCGCTGTTTTGAATTGCCCCAGGTGTAAGTGTGATGGATGTGTGTGTGTGTGTGTGTGTGTGTGTGTGTGTGTGTGTGTGTGTGTGTGTGTGTGTGTGTGTGTGTGTGTGTTGGCCCTACAATGGATTAAAAAGCCTAGCGTCAGCTATGATAAGCCTTTAGTTTAGGGTAAACCTGAATTTTAACCCTATCATGACCTCAGCGAGTGAAGAGTTTCTGGTATTTTGAGCTTTACTGGTTTATCTAGCTTCTATTATATCAGATTGTTCAACAAGTATTTAACGTGTTAAAACTCATGTAATACGTTAGTCTTTGCACCCATACAGATAATATCTCACTCTGTCTGCCTCTCGCTATGTTTTTGCCAGTTCAAGGTGTTGAAATACTCCAGAATTAGTTGTGCATGGAAAGAATCCTGGTTCTCTAAAGTCACCTGTGTAACATTAGACTGAAATGTTTACAACCTTACGAAACTGCACAGCTGAAGGCGCCAAGCAGACGCATGTCTAGACACTACTGTCTATACTCTACCTTCTACCTGTCTCAGGTGTGTGTGTGTGTGTGTGTGTGTGTGTGTGTGTGTGTGTGTGTGTGTGTGTGTGTGTGTGTGTGTGTGTGTGTGTGTGTGTGTGTGAGGGGGGGTGACTGTGGGCAAGCATGAACTTGTTTATTATCTTTGAATATGAATATTTGTCTGTTTATGGGGTAAAATAAAGGTGGTTTATGGTGCTTTCTCTCGGCCGTGTAAAGACAAAAGAGTTTTGGAAAGGTGGGTTAAAATTATCGGCACAGAGGAAAACATACTGTTCTTTAAAATTGTAAGCATTGTGAAAAATCTTGCTCTAAAACTCTAGGGATATGAAGCCAAAAATGTACTTTTGTAAAAGTGAAAATGCATCTTTGTTTTAAAATAAATAAAAATGTCATGTTTTTCATTGCTAATATTTATCACGCTAGCTGTAGTTACCTCAGTAAACAATACTAATAAGTAGAATCATAATAAGTATAATCAAAATTAATTATTAGAATTTTTTGACTTAGTAATGTCATCTAATGTTTATTAACCCCTCGGGAATGAATAAATGCATTTTATCAACAAAAATACTTAATTAGCTCGCCAATTCTGTGATCTGATTTAAAGAAACCATAACTAGCCGGAAAATTTAACAAATTAATATATGAAATGTAACTAGTTGGAAAATTTGCAGTACTGTATATCTGTTCATTTATTTATTTTACGAAGCTTTAAATTTTTTATTTACAAAATCTAATTAGCGAGCAATCAGGAGCATCCAGCACTACTATCCCCGGGATGTCACTGCCGTCTGCCCAGTGCAGCTAACAGGGTTATCAAAGGCCGGCCATGTCTCGCACGGTCTGTGGTGTGAGGCGTGTAAAAGAACCACTGCTGACTTTCGTCAAGAGTAGCTGCAGAGCCCTCAGCGTGTTTCTGCCCTGTGATAGCCTGGTGAGCTGTCAAGCCATCCCTTGTAATAAATCACAAACATAAAGTTTTCACTTTTAAATGTGAAATGTAAATAAATGTAAATGGCCACACTAACCTATTTCTGTATTTGTTTGCTGTTTCCCCTGTTTGCTGTTTACATGTTTTCCTTGTGCTTGTGTTTGTTTCCTCAGGGTACTCCAATTTCCTCCAACAGTCCAAACACATGCACATTTGGCTTATTGGCTGTTCCAGATTGTTTCTAGGTATGTGTATGAATGTGAATCGTTGCGAATGTTGCCCTGCAATGGTCTAGTGAGGTGTTCAGAAAGTACCGAGCCTTTGCTTAATTTGCATGAGCCTCACCTCGAGGCAGATGAATGAATGAATGGATGAATGAATGAATGAATGAATGTTGTTTACGTACCATTGTGGTGGGGTTTGCTGGGGCTGTCTGGAGGCTGATATCCCTCAGGATTTCAAGTGATCCAACTTTACCATGGCTAGTTATAGTATTTTCCCAAACTCAACTAGCAAGCCAATTTAGCCGATAAAAAGTTACCAACAATATGTTTTTAGCTTTAGTGTCAATTATTTTTGTAAAACTGATAAATAAGTGATGAGATCTGAAGCAAACTAAGCATCTCATATATTATGCAACAGTGTCTACTGCACAAAACATTTTTAATGAATATTTTGAAAGTTGAAATAAAAATAGAAAGTAAAAAAGGTGCAACAACCTCGCTAAACACACACATACACACACACCCACACACACACACACCCACACACACACACACACACACACACACACAAAAGAAACTAGAGTGACAGAGAGAGATTGGCCTCAACATAAATGCATATTAAATGCATATATAATGCATAAGTGTACAGCATCCTGGCTCTCACTAATACATGTGACTCCACCCTTTCACACATGAAGCCATTGTATTGTCACTTTATCTTTCAAAAATAGGTACCACCCTGTGCTTTTCTGGCTTCTGTTGGGGAGACCACAGGAAACCCCAAACCCATAGACGGCAACAAAAATAAAACCACAAGATACACTTAACACTTTAGTCTGACACTCTCATTATACACAGCCATGCCTATAAAGCATGATAGTAACAAATGTCTATGATTAATTTATATGAATCCCAGAGATGCATACAAAAACTGGTATTGATCCATCCCTACACCCCATAAATATTTGAAAGTTGGAATAAAAATAGAAAGTAAAAATGGACAACGACCTGGCTAAACACACACACACACACACACACACACACACACACACACACACACACACACACACACACACAGACACACACACACACACACACACACACACACACACACACAAGAAACTAGAGAGACAGAGATTGGCTTCAGCATAAATGCATATTTCATAAGTGTACAGCATCCTGACTCTCACTGAAACATGTGACTCCAGCTTTTGACACATGAAGCCATTGTGTTGTTACTTCATCTTTCAAAAATCGGCACCACCCTGTGCTTTTCTGGCTTCTGTTGGGGAGACCACAAGAAACCCCAAACCCGTCGACTGCAACAAAAATAAAACCACAAGATACACTTAACACTTTAGTCTGACACTCTCATTATACACAACCACACCTATAAAGCATGATAGTAACCAATATCTGTGATTTATTTATATGAAACCCAGAGCTGTATACAAAAACTAGTATTGATCCATCCCTACACTCCTGCAGGTACTATTCATATTCTAGTGTCCTAAGTTGGTTCTTTTGTCATGTACTTTCTTGCTCATCCATTCATTTTCTGGAACCGTTTAATCCTAATTAGGGTCATGGGGAGGCTGGCGCCCATCCCAGTCGACTCCGGGCTAGGGTAGAGTACACCCTGGATGGCTCACCAGGCTATAGCAGAGCGGAAACACGCTGACGGCTGTGTAGCTACTCTTGTCAAAAGTCAGCAATTGTTCTTTTACACGAACCTCACACCATTGACAGTGAGAGATATGGCGGCCTTTGATAACCCAGTTAGCTGCACTGGGGGTTAGTTTATTGCTGGTGTGGCATTTCATTCATTCATTCGCCAAACTGCTTAACATTTATAGGGTTGCAATGAGACTATGCCAATCAATTAACTTTCTGCCACCCAGTCCTGAAGTTACAGTATCATCCTGCACACCTCGAGCAATAACCCTGTCGTGACGACATTCTCCACAACCCGACATACCTGAATATTGGAATATTTTTATGCAGATACTGAGATGCAAGCCATGATAGAGATACTGAGAATGCAGCCATTGGGGGGAGGGGGGCACAAGCCAGTGAGCATCCTCACACCGGTCCCAAGCCTGGATAAATGCAGAGGGTTGTGTCAGGAAGGACATCCGACGTAAAACATATGCCACATTTGTTATGCGAATCAAAAATACGAATGTCATACCGTATCGGTCGAGGCCCGGGGTAACAACAACCGCCATCAGTGCTGTTAATCAACAGGGTGCTGGTGGAAACTGGGCTACTTTTGGTCGAAGAACGAGAGGAGGGAGGCGTGTCCATAGGCGGAGAAAGAAGAGCAAAGGCATGAGTCTAGGACTGAGAGTAGGGACTTTGAATGTTGGAACTATGACAGGAAAAGGTAGAGAGCTGGCTGACATGATGCAGAGGAGGAAGGTGGACATACTGTGTGTTCAGGAGACCAGGTGGAAAGGTAGCAAAGCTAAAAGCTCAGGAGCAGGTTTAAGCTGTTTTATCATGGTGTGGATGGGAAGAGAAATGGAGTAGGAGTCATCTTGAAGGAGGGGTTTGTCAGGAATGTCCTAGAAATGAAAAGAGTGTCAGACAGAATGATGAGTCTCAAGGAGGAAATTGAAGGCGTGATGTTCAATGTTGTTAGTGCTTATGCCCCACAGGCAGGATGTGAGCTCGAAGAGAAGGAGAGATTCTGGAGTGAGTTAGATGAAGTGATGCAGAGTAACCCCAGAGGTGAAAGAGTGGTCATTGGTGCAGACTTCAACGGACATGTTGGTGCAGGCAACAGAGGGGACGAGGAAGTGATGGGCAGTCTTGGTATCCAGGACAGGAACACAGAAGGACAGCTGTTGATAAATTTTGTTAAAAGGATTGAAATGGCTGCAGTGAATTCTTTCTTCCAGGAGAGACAGGAGCATAGGGTGACTTATAAAAGCGGAGGTAGTTGTGAAGTGTTGTTAAACAGCATAGGATAGTGGTGTGTAGGATGACGCTGATGGTGAAGAAGGCAAAGGCAGTGAAGAAGACAAAGTGGTGGAAACTGAAAAAGGAAGAGTGTCGTGTTGTCTTCAAGGAGGAGTTGAAACCTGCTTTGGGTGGTCAGGAAGTGCTTCCAGATGACAACTACAGCTAATGTGATCAGGGAGACAGGTAGAAGAATACTTGGTGTGTCCTCTGGAAGGAAAGTAGATAAGGAGACTTGGTGGTGGAATGAGGAAATGCAGGAGTGTGTACAAAAGAAGAGGCTAGCTAAGAAGAAGAGGGACATTGAGAGGACCGAAGACAGTAAACAGGAGTACAGGGAGACACAGTGTAAGACGAAGGTAGCAGTGTCAAAGGCCAAACAGAGGGCGTATAATGACTTGTATGCTAGGTTGGACAGTAAGGAGGGAGAAAATGATTTATACACGTTGGCACAGCAGAAAAACTGAGATGGGAAGGACATGCATCAAGTTAGAGTGATAAAGGACAGAGAGTGAACTGTATTGACTGATGACAGAAGTGTGCTGGGAAAATGGAAAGAGTACTTTGAAGAGTTGATGAGATTCCCTTTCGGCCTTTTCCCGTTATCAGGGGTCGCCATAGCGAATGATTCGCATATTTGTTTTGGCAGAAGATTTATGGATGTGGTGAAGGAGGACATGAAGGTCGTTGGTGTAAGAGAAGAAGCTGCAGAGGATAGAGTGAGATAGAGGCGGATTATTCGCTGTGGCGACCCCTGAAGGGAACAGCCAAAAGGAAAAGAAGAAAAAGATACTGAGATGCAAGCATATAAGATCAGATAAAGTCAACTTGGAAGACACAACAATGTGTTCCTTGAACAAAAATTTTAAGCGCTAAAGAACCCACCTGACTTTTAATATGCTGATTTGATCCAAAGGACCCATGAGTGACTCTAATTATCAGCTGAGGATCTCTGAGAACCTTGAGGATTCTTCTTGAAACAATTGGTGGGATATTATTCTGTCAAAATGTATAACGCATGAATAAACACTGTAAGTGTGTGTGTGTGTGTGTGTGTGTGTGTGTGTGTGTGTGTGTGTGTGTGTGTGTGTGTGTGTGTGTGTTTCAAACAGGGCATCCAGCAATCAAGCAAAAGATCTCAGGGTTCTCTGGAAAATCAAACGTAGCCATTTTGTTTTCTTCAGAGTATAAAATGAGAACAGATATTTTGTACTTTTTAGGCAGTGAATAATAAAAGAATCAACATAATTTTGTTTTTATCTTCTGACTGCATCTGATCTTATTTCTTACTGGCGACTGGAGGAAAGCGGAGGAATGGTCTGTTTTAAGAGGTTACTGTATACTCTCCCACCTTGCGGCCTCTTGTGGACCTGTACAGTACTTCTACGTTTAATGGCCATAATCAAATTTTTTTTAAACTTACATTTACGAAGTTGAGATTTGCTACACATAGTACAGTATACATTTGAAAAGGGTTCCATCTGTCTTCTTCTTCTTCTTCTTCTTCGTCTTTTCCTTTCGGCTTTTCCCTTCAGGGGTCGCCACAGCAAACCATCCGCCTCCATCTCACCCTATCCTCTGTATCTTGTACTCTTACTCCAGCTACCTTCATGTCCTCCTTCACCAAATCCATAAATCTTCTCTTTGGTCTTCCTTTCGGCCTACTGCCTAGTAGTTCCAACCTCAGCATCCTACTACCAATATATTCACTATCCCTCCTCTGTACATGTCCAAACCATCTCAATCTAGCCTCTCTGACTTTGTCTCCAAAACATCTTACATGAGCTGTCTCTCTGATGTAGTCATTCCTGATTCTATCCATCCTCGTTACTCCCAAAGAGAACCTCAACATTTTCATCTCTGCTGCCTCTAGCTCTGCCTCCTGTCTCTTCCACAGCGCAACTGTTTCTAAACCATACAGCAAAATCGATCAACATCTGTCCTTCTGTGTTCCTGTCCTGGATACCAAACCTGCCCATCACTTCCTCGTCCCCTCTGTTGCCTTCACCGACATGTTGATTGAAGTCTGCACCAATGACCACTCTTTCACCTCTGGGGGTATTCTGCATCACTTCATCTAAGTCACTCCAGAATCTCTCCTTCTCTTCTAGCTCACATCCTGTCTGTGGGGCATAAGCACTAACAACATTGAATATCACACCTTCAATTTCTAACTTGAGACTCATCACTCTGTCTGACACTCTTTTCACTTCTAGAACATTCCTGTCAAACTCCTCCTTCAAGATGACTCCTACTCCATTTCTCTTCCCATCCACACCAACTGTTTAAACCCTGCTCCTAAACTTCTAGCCTTGCTACCTTTCCACCTGGTCTCCTGAACACACAGTATGTCCACCTTCCTCCTCTGCATCATGTCAGCCAGCTCCCTATCTTTTCCTGTCATAGTTCCAACATTCAAAGTCCCTACTCTCAGTCCTAGACTCATGCTTTTCCTCTTCTCTCTCTGCCTACGGACACGCCTCCCACCTCTCCTTCTTCGATGTCTTCGTCGTCTAACAGCACTGATGGTGGTCGTTGTTAACCCGGGCCTCGACCGATCCGGTATGAGATTTGTCTTTATGGTTTGCATTTTCTTGTTTGGCAAAAGTTTTACGCCGGATGCCCTTCCTGTCGCACGCAACCCTATGCATTTCTCCGGGCTTGGGACCAGCATAAGGGGGGGGGGGGGGATTAATTGGCAATTAATTGGCAATTTTCCTAGTAGAGATTGTGATTGGCATCTCTCCTCGGGGATATTGTGATTGGCATCTCTACTAGGAGAACTGTCAATTCTACTGAATAGCCATCCCCACCGTTTATATATATATATATATATATATATATATATATATATATATATATATATATATATATATATATATATATATATATAAAGCAATCATTTGTAATAGACATCTTATATATATATAATGTCTCTCACTGTCTATGGTTTGAGGTTTATGTAAAAGACCCATTGCTGACTTTCGACAAGAGTAGCTGCAAAGCCGTCAGCGTGTTTCCGCCCTGCGATGGCCTGGCGAGCTGTTCAGGGTGTACTCTGCCCTCTCCCGGAGGGGGCTGGTATGGGCGCCAACCCCCACTGACCCTATTTAAGATTAGGTGGTTACAGAAAATGAACTGAACTGAACTGTCTTTCTGTCCGTCTAAAGGGTATGCTTAAAAAAACATACCCAAACTTTATACTCTCGAATGTTCGAAAATAAATGAATAAATTATGAACTACCTGCTTGTATTTTGTGAAGACTGACATGTTCTCTCTCCGGGCTCGAAAAATCAAACGACGTCACACCTCCATGGCAACGCAGGATCTCTGTCGTCCAATCACAGACAGGCGAAATGAAGTCCAACGAGCTGGTTGGCTTCAAGTGGCGCGAAAAAGACCACGTGGGCACGGGCTTTGGCGCGAAAAACCCTCGCGCGTTCTTTCTCAGTAGACTTGTGCACCGTTGTATTCTCGACTGACGCGAAAGGAAGTGAGGAAAACGGTTTTATTCTTCAATTCTAAGTTGGTAATAAACACTCCGCTGGTAAAATGGACATTGTGGAGCCTGCGGTGGAGAACGCTGGACAGGCGATGAAGGACGAGTTAGCTGAGAAGTGCCAGAAGTTATTCCAGGCGTTCTTGGAAGAGTAAGTTTGTGTTGTTTGTGTTGTTTGACTGTGATCGGTTACATTGGTTGAACTTAAACAAAATGGCGTCTGAGTGATTCTGCAGAAATGCGGATCAATACATTCAGCTTCATTTACACACTTACTGGGTATTCATCATCATCATCATCATCATCATCATTATTAATACTCTTCACCGTGTACAAGAGAGCCATGATCTAGGCCAACACATGTTATTATAGCACATGTAACAACAAATTGTCAGTTTATACAGTAAATCATTAAAAACTGTTTTTTTTAAAATAAAAGCCTTTATTTGACCTATTTCAATTATTTATTTATTCATACATCACACCAGCAAAGTAACAATACCAGAGATCATCATTAAAGTCAGAATACTTTATTGATCTCTTTATTGCCTTTTTAAATCACCTATTAGGGTTGCGAGGGGGCTGGAGCCTATCTCAGCCAACTCTTCTCACACACACACACAGAGAAAACTATTCACACTTCCACCTATAGATAAATTGGAACAGTCCAGTAGCCTCTAATAAGGCCTCGTGAGCTAGCCAGGGTGTACTTTGTCCAAAAAACAGTTGGCTGAGATGGACAGCAGCCTCTCGGTGTCCCTAATCAGAATTAAGCAGTCCAGAAAATGGATGAATACATTCGTACGTGTGCATGTCTTTGCACTGTGGGAGGAAACTTGCAAACACGGGTAAAACATGCAAATTCCAGACAGAAATGTCTGTCAGTGCCTGTGGTGTGAGGCTGTAAAACAACCATTGCTGACTTTCATCAAGAGTAGGCTGCAGAGTCCTGAGCGTGTTTCCTCCCTGCGATGGCCTGGCGAGTGGCCCAGGGTGTACTCTGCCCTCACCCGGAGTCGGTCGGGATGGACACCAGCCTCCTCACGACCCTAATTAGGATTACGCGATTACAGAACATGAACGAGGATATTCGACTTTGTTTATAGACGTAATTAACCCTATATAACACAAAACTGTTCTCTTTATAGTGGCTTCTCAGTGAGCGGCACAGTGACCCTGTGGTTTAGCACATCTGCCTTACAGCAAGACGGTCCTGGGGTCAGGTGTTTCTGTCTGATGTTTGGGTGTTCTCTTCGTGTTTGTGTGGGTTTTCTCTGGGTAACTCTAGTTTTCTCGACACAATCCAAGTAACAGCACATTCGGCTGATTGGCTCTTGTATTGGATGTGAGTGGGAATGGTTGCATGTGTTCGTTCTGCGATGGTCCGGGGAGCTCTTCAGGATGGATCCCGCCTTGGCCCAGATCTGGCTACGATAGGGTTCAGACTCTTTGTGCCTCTAGTAGTAGGATTAAGTGGTTAATCAAAGAAATATATGGATTCTGAGCTTCCTCACTGAAACAAGGACAAAATCCTAGACACACCGGATATCTTGTAACCTCCAGTGTCTGTGTCTAGATGAAATTATTATTTTAATATTTTTAATATTATATAGATTTTACACTGATTAGATTTTAGACTGACTAGATTGAGATGGTTTGGACATGTACAGAGGAGGGATAGTGAGTATATTGGTAGTAGGATGCTGAGGCTGGAACTACCAGGCAAAAGGCCTAGAGGAAGACCAAAGAGAAGATTTATGGATGTGGTGAAGGAGGACATGAAGGTCGTTTGTATAAGAGAAGAAGATGCAGAGGACAGGGTGAGATGGAGGCAGATGATTCGCTGTGGCGACCCCTGAAGGGACCAGTTAAAAGGAAAGGAAGTAGAGGAAGAAGATACTGATTTTTTTCTTTGAGAAGAAAACTACAGTTATTACAATAATGATTAATAATATGTTATAATAAAGTTATTGTTGTTATGATTCTCAATGTGCATGACATCATTAATCTCTGTGAATATAAATAAATAGTTATATTTCAGGTTTCAGAACAGTGATGGTGAGGTGAAGTATTTGCGTGACGCAGAAGAGCTGATCCGTCCAGAGCGCAACACACTTTTGGTGAGTTTCACTGACCTGGAGGGATTTAACCAAGAACTGGCAACCATCGTTCAAGAAGAGTTCTACAGGTATCCAGAGTTTACTATTATCTTTCTTTCTTTCTTTCTTTCATTCATTCATTCGTTCGTTTTCTGAACCGCTTAATCCTACGCAGGGCGGCAGGGAGGCTGGCGCCCATCTCAGCATACCACGATTATTATTTTTAAAATTTTTATGTTAAAACACTACATAAAGAGATCTGATAGCCTGTTTATATTTGTCTGATTCTACTTGTAGAATTTATCCTTACCTGTGCCGTGCTGTGCGTAACTTTGCTCGGGATCATGGGAACGTTCCTGTTACTAAGGAATTCTACGTGGCCATTCAGGATCTTCCGTCCAGGCACAAGTACAGAGAACAGATGCATTTCTTAATACTTCTAAGTTTTGTATATTGTGACGAGAGATAATCTTGAAAGCTTCCTGTTCTCCAGGATCCGTGAGCTGACCACGATGCGCATCGGCTCTCTGGTGTGCATCAGTGGACAGGTGGTACGAACGCACCCAGTGCACCCCGAGCTCGTGAGCGGCACATTCCTGTGTCTGGACTGCCAGAGCGCCATCAAGGACGTGGAGCAGCAGTTTAAATACACACAGCCCAACATCTGCCGCAACCCTGTGTGCAACAACCGCCGCCGCTTCTTGCTCGACACCAACAAGTCCAAGTTCGTCGACTTCCAAAAGGTTTGGGATGAATCAGAAAGATTTAAACAGTGATATGAGATAGAACGGTAACATGTGAACATGCTGAGGTTTTGCCATGGAAACCAGGTACGCATCCAGGAGACACAGGCCGAACTGCCGCGAGGTTCCATCCCACGGAGCATGGAGGTGATCCTGAGAGCCGAAGCGGTGGAGTCGGCACAGGCTGGAGATAAGTGTGACTTTATCGGTTGCCTCATCGTTGTGCCTGACGTGTCCCAGCTCGCAACCCCAGGTACCGATATTCACGCTGCTGCGCTTCATTTTGGTTCGATATGAAGGTGTTTCCAAATGTAAACGTTAACGCCCAAGAGAAAAAAAAAGCAAAGCTTTTCCTCTAAAGCAACGCAGTAGTTTATATTTATCTTCGAGTTCATTTGCATGTTTTAGGTGTCCGTGCGGAAACCGGCTCTCGCACAGCCGGATCTCAGGGTTACGAGAATGAAGGTGTGCGGGGCCTCAAAGCGCTGGGAGTTCGTGAACTGTCATACAGACTGGCTTTCCTGGCCTGCCATGTAGCGCCCACCAATCCCAGGGTAAGCGCCCACCTCCACAGCCAAATGTCTTGCTGCCCCATGATGGTGTGTACCAGAGAGTCTCTTGTTGTATTGTGTGTGTAGTTTGGCGGGAAGGAGCTCCGTGATGAGGAGCAGACAGCCGAGAGCATTAAGAACCAGATGTCTGTGAAGGAGTGGGATAAAGTGTTTGAAATGAGCCAGGACAAGAACCTGTACCATAACCTGTGCACCAGTCTCTTCCCCACTATCCATGGTAAACACACACACACACACACACACACACACACACACACACACACACACACACACACCCCTCTGCAGGGGTTGACTCCAAGGATTCCAAGGCAAAGAGTCGATTCCAAAGAATCTATAAAGACTAGACATGACCACTTGGAAAAACCCAGATTCACGTGTATATCTCGGCCCACTGCAATTACGAGCCTAAAAACACAGCTAGCGGAGTAGCTCTACATTATTTTGATTGAGAACAGTAATTTTGAATCTGTAATACATTAAGAATGTCTTGTTTTTTTTAAACCAGTGAAAATTCGTCAAGTTGTTCTAATTTCCCAAAGAGTTCAAATTGTGAGTTTTATCATCAAGGTTTAGTTAGTGTGACATCCCGGGTTTAAAAATAACTGGTGCTGGTTTGTAGTTTATGTATTAAAGTAGGATATTACGAAGTTTGAAGCCAATTCGAGGTCCTGCAGGTTCTGTACTGGGCGCCGCCATGATGATCTGGTCGCGGATGAAAAGACCATCAAACACTTTCGGTTTAAATTGGCCGTTTAAAGATGAAACTAAGTCAAACTTTTTCAAAAATATGTTCAGTAAAGATGTTATAAAGGTGTATACCAAAATCCCATATTTTGATTACACATTTCGTGACATTCAAATTATCGAGCTTTTATCCTCTGTTTTGAATTTCCAATTAAAGCATTTTATCTGTAAATATTTTACAAGCAAATGACATTTACATTCACATAAAGGGCTCATTTCATAAGACCTCATATCATCTATATCTCTGTAAGTCCTTGACCAATTTAGACCAATGAGTTGTTAAATTTGATGGTTTCCCCTGTTCTACTACCCTCAATTTAAAAAGGTGCGTTTGAAATGTTTCACAAAATGTCCAAGTGTCGACTCCAATCAGTCAATTCTTTAATACTCAGTCCGAAAACAAAATGTTGATTCCAGGCTTGGGAAAACAGAATCGATTCAAAAGAGTCGATTCTAAAGAATCTGTAAAGACTCCAAGGAATCGTTTCAGTGATAGTCTGTCTGACATCTGACGATCTTCCAATTCCAGGCATTGTGAAAGCAAATCGAGAATGAAATTAAACAGAACTCAAGGTGTTGACTCGTTCAGTTGACTGAAAATCAAGAGTAGACTGTGAGGTTTTCCTGACTCTGGCCATTGAAAATTACAATGAATGGAGTCGACACTTTGTTCTTAACTTCTGCAGTCAATTTGGAAATGACTCTGTTTTCAGTGGCAAGAATCGACTCTCAGAATCAGGGAATCGACCCTGGAATCAAATTTAAAAATTATGATGAAAGCTGTGTAAATGAAGCTTAAACAGAGCAGAGACCTAATATAAACAGCTCGTGTGTGTGTGTGTGTGTGTGTGTGTGTGTGTGTGTGTGTGTGTGTGTGTGTGTGAATATGTGCAGGCAATGATGAGGTGAAGCGTGGCATTCTGCTCATGCTCTTTGGTGGTGTTCCAAAGACTACCATGGAGGGCACATCCCTGAGGGGTGACATCAACGTGTGCATTGTGGGAGATCCCAGTACAGCAAAGAGCCAGTTTCTCAAGTAAGAATTCCACGATGATGGTTCGGGTAATAGAATTAACTGATATCATACATGGCAATTTTCCGCAGATCCTCAGAATTCTTCCTGGTTTTTATCTCAAATTGGTAATTTCTGTGAATCGTCTAAATCCGAGGAGAAAATTTTAGGGGTGGTGGGGGGAGGTATAGGGGCGCTTCTGGCAAGTTCACTTGCTTGTGCTTGAGACAAAGCTGGACACTCGATCTTTCAAGTGAGCAAGTGAAGGCTGAGTACTAAATAAGTATTCAACGGTGCCCTTGCTCACTTGAAAGACCGGAAGTCCGGATAAGTTGTGCTTTGTCTCAAGCACAAGCAAGTGAACTTGCTTCAAGTGCCTACTTTCGGTGGAGTGCCTCACATATTGTATGTCGCTCGTTGATTGGCTGTTTTAAGCTTAATGTGAAGTGACTTGGCTCAGGTTCATGTAAAGTGACTTGGCTCAATGCAAATTTGCAGTGTGTTGTGTTCAAAATGGTGCGAACTTTAATGAAAGAAGAGGAATCCCGCGTGTCAGAAACAGATAAGGATGTTAAGAATAAGTTTAAGTGGGAATGGCGAGAAAAGATTGTAAAATCTGAGGTGAAAATCGGCAAACAGACTCAGAACGTATCGGAACCTTTGGCGAGCTTCATAAATAAATCTGACATCGCCGGCAAGGCCTTGTGTGTTTATTGCAACGACCTGATCAATTCTGGATCTCGCGGATGTTTTGCACTTATGGCCGACAGACAAGCGCACTCAGAGGGAATTACTAAATATTTATTTCGTTAAGATTACGTGAATTCCCATTGAACTATAACTTAATAAAAGTAATCTGTATTGATAAAATGATTGTGTGATGAACTTACTCGCATTATTGATAATAACAGTTTAATAAGTATGGGAATTTTATTTTCATTTTATTCATTGTTTTTTTTTATTTGCAGCCAATCGTAATTCATCTTCAATTTGAAAATCCTCAGTCGACTGGTGATGTTTGTCACTGTGGTTGTGTATTAATCGTTGTCTGAGTAGAATCTCAACATTAATTAGTAACTCGCAGCCTGGGACAGTTGAAAATGTTTCAGAAATGTATAAAGTGGTTTCCAGGAAATATTTGTGTATTTTTTTTTCATCTTTCATTTATACAACACAAAACATACAGCCATGGTTGACCTATTTCTCGATTTTGTGCAGATATTATATTGCAAATACATACACGTTTACAAATAATTATATTCCAATTAGTCTACACTAGATGATCTGTTGACCAGCTGTAGATCGCAAACTGGGTCCGTCCTGGACCCCGCCCCCAGGACACCCAAAGTTCCGCTGAAAGTATAATTTGGTGTCGCCATGTGTGTGATATTGATGGGATTGTAATAATTATATGGTGATAAATATAATTATGATTACTGATGTGTTTATTTATTTAATTATTGTAACTCTGACATTGTGAGCATGCTCTGACTTCACTGTTTTTGAATTAGGCACGTGGAGGAGTTCAGCCCGCGGGCCGTGTATACCAGCGGGAAAGCATCCAGTGCTGCAGGTCTCACTGCTGCTGTGGTCAGAGATGAAGAGTCACATGAGTTTGTCATTGAGGCTGGAGCACTCATGCTGGCAGATAATGTAAATAATAATAATAATAATAATAATAATAATAATAATAATAATAATAAAGGAGGCACGGTGGAGTACATCTGCCTCACAGCAAGAAGGTGCTGGGTTTGATTCCCAGCTTGGTCGTTTCTGTGTGGGGTTTGCATGTTCCCTCTGTGCTGGTGTGGCTTCCTTCTGGTGCTCCGGTTTCACAGTCCAAAAACATGCACAGTGGGCTGGTTGGCTGTTCCAAATCTCCCCTATGAGTGTGACTGTGAATGGTTGTGTGTGTTGGCCCTGCGATGGCCTAGCGAGCTGTGCAGGATATACCCCACTCTCGCCAGAAGTCAGCTGAGATGGGCGCCAGCCTCCCCGCGACCCTAATTAGGATTAAGCAGTTTAGAAAACAAATGAATGAATCAATAATAATACAGTGATGATAGAATAGCCTTTGGTGATCTAAACAATTTATAATAGTTTGAAGCATCATTTATAAATCATTACACATTTCATAATGTAGAAAAATGTAAAATTATGAGTCAATAGTCTACTAACATTGTCTGAGTTTAAATAGTGTGTGTGTGTGTGTGTGTGTGTGTGTGTGTGTGTGTAGGGTGTGTGCTGCATTGACGAGTTTGATAAAATGGAGGTGAGAGATCAGGTGGCCATCCATGAAGCCATGGAGCAGCAGACAATCTCCATCACCAAAGCTGGTGTCAAGGTAAGGGTTAAAGGTCAGCTTTCAACTAGAGTTTCCCACATGTGAGGGACATAACAGCAGGATAAAAGATTATAACTTTCCTCATAGGCCACACTGAATGCCCGGACCTCCATCTTGGCTGCAGCGAACCCCATCAGTGGCCGCTACAACCGCTCCAAATCTCTCAAACAGAACATCAACCTGACCGCACCCATCATGTCCCGCTTCGACCTCTTCTTTATCCTGGTAGACGACTGCAACGAGGTGTGTGTGTGTGTGTGTGTGTGTGTGTGTGTGTGTGTGTGTGTGTGTGTGTGTGTGTGTGTCACTCAGGTATCTTTAACTCAACTTTGACTGCTGGCACTCGAGACTCCTTCCACCAGAAAAAAACATGTTTTCTCTTTTCCTCAGGTGACAGATTATGCTATAGCTCGGCGTATAGTGGACCTACACTCTCGGATCGAGAACTCGATTGAGCGTCTGTACACTCTGGACGAGATTCGGAGGTACCTGCTGTTTGCTCGCCAGTTTAAACCCAAGGTGAGATATACTTGTATCTAAATCCTCAACCAGGGTTGCATAGATTTCATAAATGAAGTCAGGGCTGCACAAACTTTAGTACTCATCACATAAAAATGGCTGAAATGCCTTTGAGCAAACGCCTGACCCCCGATTGCTCTCCGGGTGCCCCAAGGTGTGTAGCAGCCTACTGCTCTGAGTCTGTGTGCTCACTGTGTACATGTATGCACTTTGGAAGGATTAAATGCAGAGGAAATCATTTCCTTTACAGGATTAATACAGGACAATAATAATAATAATAATAATAATAATAATAATAAATTAAGGGCTGGTTCACCAAAAGATACAATTTAGTGACTAGTGATGCCATGTATCGTTGAAATATCCTGAAATATCACAATGGCGTTCTTTCGATATATTGTCCCGCCCTCTCTTGTCCGTTGTCTCATGGAATGTGTGTTCTGATCAGATCTCTAAAGAGTCAGAGGACTTCATCGTGGAGCAGTACAAACGCCTGAGGCAGAGGGACGGCTCCGGGGTCACCAAATCCGCCTGGAGGATCACAGTGCGCCAGCTGGAGAGCATGATCCGCCTGTCTGAGGGCATGGCCCGCATGCATTGCTGTGACGAGGTGGGCGTCGCCTGCATCCTCCCACGCCTTTTTCATTTCACCTATAATACATCTTGTTCACATTGGGTCTCTGGCTCATTCAGGTGCAGCCCAAACACGTGAAGGAGGCTTTCAGGCTGCTGAACAAGTCCATCATTCGGGTCGAGACGCCCGACATCAACCTTGACCAAGAGGAAGACGAGGCCATGGAGGAGGAAGAGGAGAACCACGAGAATGGTAATGCTGAAGTGCTAATTACACACACACACACACACACACACACACACACACATGCGCGCACACACACACACACACAATGACATTCTCACCTCACAGCAAGAAGCTCCTGGGTTCGTATCCCAGACATGACAGTAGTTCTGAGCGGCTTTTGCTTGTTTTCCCGATGGGTTTCCTCCTACAGTCCAAACACGGGCGCTTTGGGCCAGTTGGCTCGTCCAGATTGGCCCTCGGTGTGTGTTTGTGTGTCTTGATCCTGTAATAGTCTAGTGAGTTGTTCAGGATGTACTGCGCCTTCTCCCAGAATTCTGTGATAGGCTCCAGCCTCCCCTTGACCCTGATCGGATTGAGTGAGTGAGTGAGAGAGATAGAGAGAGAAAGAGAGAGAGAGAGAGAGCAATACCGGGTTTGTGCCCAAACGTGATGAGGACTTGTTTAGTCGTGCCGCACCATGTAACGTGTCTTATTCCTCCGCCGTCTTTGCTCCAGGACACAATGTTCCAAACGGAGATGTCAACGGCGCCATAAATGGACATGTGAACACCAACGGAGTCAACGGTGAAACCCACAGTGCTAAACCCTCTTTGCGTCTGTCCTTCCCTGAGTACAAGCGCATCTCTAACCTTATCGTGCTGCACCTGAGGCGTGCTGAGGAAGGTGAGATCTCTGGATTCTGATTGGTCAGAAGTTGGTGATTGGTTTATTTAAAGTGAATTAAATTACTACAACACTTGGAGGGTTTTTATTCCTGACTTACCTTGTGTGCGCGTGTGTGTGTGTGTGTGTGTGTGTGTGTGTGTGTGTGTGTGTGTGTGTGTGCGTGTGCGCGTGTAGATGAGGATGAAGAAGCCCTGAAGAAGAGTGCAGTGGTGAACTGGTACCTGAAGGAGATCGAGGCTGAGATCGACTCTGAGTTGGAGCTCATCAACAAGAAGGCTGTGATCGAGAAGGTTATCTACAGACTCGTACATCACGTAAGACCATCATCATCATCATCATCATCATCATCATTAGTAGTAGTAAATATGATAATTATTATCATAATATTTGTAATCATCATTGTTATATTTTTGTTTTATTGTTTATATTTTTTATTTATATTTATTTTATTTTGTGATCATTATCATATTATTATTTACTGTTTTATTATTATTATTATTATTATTATTATTATTGTTAGTTTGAGAACTTTGAAGGTTGTCTTGAGCTCTGAGCACTTTTATAAAGAACTTGTAGACGACCTTCATTCATGAGATTTGCATTTAAATCCTGATTTCATTCAAAAGAATTTTATTAAAACAATCAATTTACTTATTCCTAAAAACGATTCTAATGAAGATATGGATTTTATAAATAAATAAGTTAGAATTAAATAAATAAATAAACCAGTTTCTGTAAACATCCTTCTCTCTATTCTCTCCGAAATCTTAAATAGAATCTTGTTTTTATTTTTAATTTTTTTAAGAAACCATCGAGATGTCCAAGTGTTTAATTACTTCAGCCCTTGTTTTATTAACACGCACAAGGTGTGCTGATGGTTTCCTTCCTCTTTCAGGATTACATCCTGATTGAGCTGTCACAGTCAGGACTGAAAGGTTCCTCCAAGTCCAGTGCAGCCCAAACACAAGATGATGCTGATGTCACACTGGTTGTGAATCCCAACTACACCCTGGAGGATTAAACTGGCTAAAACCTGCGTCCTGATGGACTCGTAGCGGGCCGAGGCGAAGGTTACACAGGAAGTATATATTTATATAAATATGACGGGACACGGCTTTTCGGGTTTTCCTGAAACTCGGCTGTTTGGACTTGCAGTGCGCGTGCGTGCACATCTGCAGGGAAACGCCCCATAAACAGAAACCTGTGAAAAACTTGTAAATATGTTTCTGGATTGTTGTTTTAAAGACAAATGTCACTTAGAATTTCATTGCAAAAAAAAAAAAAAACAAGCCAGTGCTTTTGTTCTTATCATGTAGGGCGGACTCGGTATGGGAATGTTTTAGTGTTGCTATTTTGTTTCAGACGTTACAATAAAAAATTAAAAACATTTTTCCTGTTTCTTAAATATCACTCACTCATTTGCTGAACTGTTACGGCGATGGGCAGGCTGGAGCCTATTTCGACTGACAATGAGCAAAGGCAGGGTCCACAATGAACAGCTTGCCAGGCGGGGCAACACACACACACACACACACACACACACACTCACGCACGCTCACACACACACACACGCACGCTCACGCACACACACACACGCACGCTCACGCACACACACACACACACGCACACACACACGCACACGCACACACACACACACACGCACACACACACACGCACACACACACACACACACACACACACACACACACACACACACACACACACTAGTATGACTTTGTAAAAGCCAGTTCGCTGGATGTGCAGGTCTTTGGAATGTGTGAGAACTTAAATACCTGGAGGAAACACACCAGCACAGAGAACATGCAAACACGCTCACCGAGCCTGGGACTCAAACCCATGACCTTCTTACTATGAGTTGGCCATGTTAAACACTACATGACTGTTGTATCCTTATAAATCACATGATTACACTTTGTGACCTTGAGCAAAAGCAGAAAAAATATTTATGTCTCAAAGTCTAAAAACAGAGTTTTCTCTCGATTTTTATTTTAATCTGGAATATAAAGCAAAGGTTGATATTTATTAATGTTTACTTTATAAAGTTTATACAGCTGGATCATTGATCAAGCCCCACTCTCAACAGGTGATGGCCTGGCGAGTTGTCCGGGGGGGGGGGTATTCGGCTGAGATGCGACCCCATTTAGGATTCAGCGGTTCAGAAAATGAATGAATGAATTAATATATGTCTGTATTAATATATTTTGAAAATAATAATTTTTAAATATACCACATAACTGAAGATAATTTTTGAAATTGAGTCCAGTATGTTTTAATAGAACAATGTTGTAAATTTATTGCATAAAATGAACCTTCTTTTCCTTTCGGCTGGTCCCTTCAGGGGGCGCCACAGCGAATCATCTGCCTCCATCTCACCCTGTCCTCAGCATCTTCTTCTCTTACTCCAACTACCTTCATGTCCTCCTTCACCACATCCATAAATCTCTTTGGTCTTCCTCTAGACCAGAGGTGTCAAACTCGTGCCACAAAGGGCCATGTGGCTGCAGGTTTTTGTTTCCACCAAGCAGCAGCAGCAGCAGCAGCAGCAGCACACCTGACTTGGCTCAACTGATCTGGGCCTTCAGGTAGTTGATTGGTCAGCATCTGTACAGAGCACACAGATTGACCAATCAACTGCTTGAAACCTCAAACAAGTTGATTTAAATGAGCCAAGTCAGGTGTGCAGCTCAGCATCCTACTACCAACATACTCACTGTCCCTCCTCTCTACATGTCCAAACCATCTCAATCGAGCCTCTCTGACGTTGTCTCCAAAACCTCTCACATGTGCTGTCCCTCTGATGGACTCATTCCTGATCCTATCCATCCTCATTACTCAACATTTTCATCTCTGCTCCCTCCAGCTCTGCCTCCTGTCTCTTCCCCAGGGCCACTGTCTCTAAACCATACAACATCGCTGGCCTCATCACCGTCTTCTACACTTTTCCTTTCATTCTTGCCGATACCTTCATATCACACATCACACCGGATACTTTTCTCCAACCATTCCAACCTGCCTGCACACGCTTCTTCACCTCAGTTCCACACTCTCCATTGCTCTGGATTGTTGAGCCTAAGTACTTGAAGTCCTCCACCTTCCTTATCTCTGCTCCCTGTAACCTCACCGGTCCTCTCGGGTCCATGTCATTCGCACACGGTTTCGCATTCTCTATTTTGGCAAAAGTTTTACACCGGATGCCCTTCCTGTCGCAACCCTCTGCATTTATCCGGGCTTGGGACCAGCGTGAGGACAGACACTCGTTTGTGCCCCTCACGGCTGCATGGTCGACAAACTTAAAAAGCTTTTGGAATGTGCTTTTTAAAATCTTGACCAGAAGAGGGCGCTAGTGTTACGAAGTCCACATGCAGCACAACCCTGAAAAAACATTTCACTCGTTTTTATAATTAATAAAGAAGACCATAATAGTATTCAATGTTGTAACACAAGTGTACTCGTTGTATAAGTAATTTAATTATCTAGTTTATGAAAATTAAATGATAAAAACTAAAAAAAGAAAACTAAAGTCCGTGACGGAAGTACCCGGATGTTCCGGAAAACAAAATGGCGGCGCCCTGCAGAAGCTTGTTGAGGTCGATTCGAGAAGGTAATTAAATGAAATTCTAAAGTTTTGTCCACTTTAATTTCATTTCTTTATTAGTGTACGTGTTATGACGATTTTAATGCTGCCGTTATTCCATGTTGTAATCTGTACGTGTCGATTTGAATCCACAATTAACCTTATATTATTATATTACACTTTTAAGCTTCTGTGAAAATGTGTATTTTGATGTTGGTTAAGTGACATCAAGATTTATTCACTGTATGAATTCGGAGGAGATTGAGTGATATTTATATGGCATGTGTAGTAAATTGAGAGTATTTGGGGGCAGTGGTGGTCTAGTGGTATAGGGCGCTGGATCGCTGATCCAAAGGTTTGGGGTTCGAGTCCCACTCTCCACAAGGTTGTCAGTGCCCCCCCAGTGCAGCTAACTGGGTTATCAAAGGCGGGCCATGTCCGTCACTGTCTATGGTGAGAGGTTGATGTAAAAGAACCATTGCTGACTTTCGTAAAGAGGAGCTGCAAAGTCGTCCGTGGGTTTCTGTCCCTTGCTTAAGGGTTGTGACAGGAAGGGCATCCGACGTAAAAACCTCTGCCACATCAAACGTGCGCATCAGATGACTTGCTGCGGCGACTCCCGAGTAAAAGGGGAAAAGCCGAAAGGAAGACAGACAGTAAATTGAGAGTATTTTATCGAGATAGAAGGGATAAAATTAATTCTATAGTGACAACTGCATCAGTTAATCCCAAGGTGAAAGGTCACGGGGAGGCTGGAGTCTATCTGAGCCGACACTGGTCGCAGGACGGGTACTCCAGTCCATTGTAGGGCCAGTCTACATACTCACACCTGGGGCAATTTGGATTAGTTTGTTAATAAAAGGCACAAGGCTTTGGCCTGTGGGAGGAAACCACAGTCGTCGTCTTTTCCTTTCAGCTTTTTCCCTTTCTCAGGAGTCGCCACAGCAAATGATTCGCATGTTTGATTTGGCATAGGTTTTTAGGTCGATGCCCTTCCTGACACAACCCTTTAGCGAGGGACAGAAACACGCTGACGGCTTTACAGCTCCTGTTTTTACGAAAGTCAGCGATGGTTCTTTTACACCAACCTCTCGCCATAGACAGTGAGAGACATGGCCCGCCTTTGATAACCCAGTTAGCTGCACTGGGGGGGGCAGTGACAACCTTGTGAAGAGTGGGACTCGAACCCCCAACCTTAGGATCAGCGGTCCAGTGCCCTTTACCACCAGGCCACCACTGCCCCAGAGTAGCCAGAGAAATCGCACACAAGCACAGGGATAACCTGCAAACTCCACACAGAAACCCCCTCGCCAAGCCCAGGATTTGAACCCAGAACCTTAATATCAAACTGACAAAAATAATACAATAACCTTTTCTCCGTGGGTATTTTTCTTTCTTTCTATCCAGTGATGCTGTTTGCTTTTACCTTTTGATTTTATGTACATTGAACAGCAGGCAATAAATATGTGATTGCTTTGTAAATCAATCTCCCTGCTGGGTTTTAGATGCCCCACTCAGACGTGCCCTCATTTTCAGGATCCTGGGGGAAAGCGGACCGGCTCACACAGGCTCGTGGTCAACAATTTCTCTTTATTTATTTACTCACTGGACTTTTTATATATAGTGTGTCATAGTAGTTCAGCGACAGGATCTGTCAGTTCAAAGGAAGCACTACAGGCAGATCACACAGGATCTCACGTGCAACATGTGCACGTTACTAACGTCCCCACAGGTGCAGGGTCTCCGGGGTCTTCAACCAGTTTCTACTTGGTTTAGAGAAATAAAAGAAAACAAGTCGTGTGTGTGTCCAATTTTACCTAACAGTTGTTGTACTCATGTCCATCATCAGGCATTCAGTACTTTTCCAGCAGAAATGTCTGGTTAAAGGTGACCGATGCACCGAGCTTCAGAACCCAGCGGTGTGTGTTTCAGTCCCGAGCTCTTCAGTGCAGCAGCTCCCGTTTACTAAACAGCACCAAGACACACACGACAGAAAACACAAGTCCTACAAATGACCGAGCCGACTACGAGAGGAGAGCAGAACAAGAACAAGAAGATTCTGGACCAGAATACATTCCGAAGAGAAAAGCGAAAAACCCAATGATAGTAATTGGATACGCGTGGTACGAGTTTTACACAGCGCTCTGTAATGCCGTGCGTGTAGCGGTGCGGTCTGTGATCAATATGTGATCTCTTACAGGATGGTTGGTCTTCCGACTGGTATAATCGGGTTCATTCTGGCTAAAAGGCAAGTGGATAAGAACCGGCTGCAGCAGCTGAAGATCCGTCAGAGGATGAAGAAATCCAATGAAGGAGAGTATGACCATGAACGCTACAGATCTGCAGCGAGGACGCAGTGACTGGATCCAGCAGTGGTTATTTGAATGTGGGCTTCATGTTGGATTTGTCCGGTGTTTTACTCTGTTTGTTTTTGGACTGTAGGAGTAAAGCAAAGCATTCTGAGGAAGCCCATACTGAGACCGGGACTCAAACCCAGGACTTTTTTGCTGTGAGGCGGACACGCTCCCAGTACACCACTACTTACAAAAGTTTCATCAAATAAATTTCCTCACAAGAAATAAATCCTATCAACTACACTTGTGTTATATCCTCCTAATATGTCCCTGTAAATGAGTGGTTGCTATAGCAACAGTGATGTGTGTGTGTGTGTGTGTGTGTAATGAGAATGAATGTGTCACTTTTATTTATCTTTAATATTCACAAGTATAAATTCTAAATGTCTGAGCTTTGAATAAGAAAACAAAAGCCATTCTGTATAATTTCTCATCATAATTAAAGAGCTTTTATTTACAAATGTCAGTATAATAACATTAAATGATTCTCAAAACAAAAAGGTGCAAAATTATTGGCACCCTTTATTACAAAAACAGAAAGCTGGCATGTGCTGTAAGAGCTGTAATAGTGCCGCTGCAGGGCAGGGAGATGATGACATCATATCAGTGTTGTGATTCCCGGAGTGTGTTATTGATGATGTAAAAGTGATTTCATGGCTCTGACATTCAACATCATAAACGCTCGTATCACAAGATATTTCTTTCATAGCGCAGGACCCTCTGAAAAAGCACCGAGTGAGTGCTGAATACAACGGAGTGAAAACGTTTGTGTATTTCATGCTTTGAGTAAAAAGAGTGATACATGGACGAACATCATGTTGATGTCTTTTGTTATTAAATGCTCAAAACGTTTTCAGCGGTTTTGTATAAAATTCTGGACATTTTGGCACAATGTTTTGGCATAAATATTAAAATGATACTGGGCTACGATGTGTACGATATTTCGATTGAAAAGCTGTGGAGCTCCGTAATTATAATACCAGGACTGGAGTGTAAAAAGGAGGTCGGATGCACTCAGGAGACGAAACGTGAAGGAATCATGTTTGAGTTCATCAACATCCCTACACTGGTCTGTTACACGCTACGATGAGCCCCCGGTTCTGTTAGGCTTGCTGCAAAACTGATGAACCTGGCAAAATTTCTGGCAGCCAAAACACGTGTTCCACGCCCGTCCATCCCGAGTTCACTCAAGATCATCACAATTTGAAGCGATGACCCAACACGCTCATCACGATGCTCTTAAACCACAGAAACAAGAGCATGGCCTCAGTGCAAACCCAGGCTTAGTCTTCATTATTGGGGTCCACAAACATTCGTACTCAACAATAAAACAAAGTCTGGAAAGCATGCAGAGCATAGAAATGATAAAAAAAATAAAAAAAAGTACACATATTACGGCTATATTTCAGATCTATTTGAAGTAAATATGTTTTTTTTAAACTAGTGACTCAAGGGTGCCATTATTATTATTATTATTATTATTATTTTTGAATCTTGTTCCGTCTAGTTTGGGCATCTTTCCTGAACATAAAAATAAATTTCTGCTCCTCTTCATCCCTCATGATGATGATGATGATGCTGATGATGATTATTACTACAGCGTAAATAAAATATATTCCTAGCGCATAAGTGTAACATAAAGCTTTAAAGTGTGTCTGGAGGAAACCAGCATCTGAAATCCACGATAGAAAGAATCCGCTCTTGTCCTTCACAGCTTCTGTCCTGATGGTACAAGAAGCTTTAAAGCAGGGCTCACCAACCTTCTTGAAACTGAGAGCTACTTCTTGGGTACCAATTAATGCGAAGGGCTACCAGGACGATACACATTTCTAAAATAATTAATTTGCTCAATTTACCTTTCATTTTATGTTATTAATAATTAATGATATTCATCTATGTGAAGATATTGATTTGATTTAAAAAAAAAAAAAGCAAAAAAAAAAAAAAAAAATTAGCTGCAGCTCAATGGCGAGTGGCACTATGGAGCCACGAGCCTGGTCTAGAAATAGCAGTGAACAGGCCCGCAGGCACCTCATGTTGATCTTGCGGGCGACCCGGTGCCCGTGGGCACCATGTTGGTGACCCCTGCTTTAAACTCATATGAACATCTGCTAACTGAGCCATCAAAATCTTTAGTAAATGCATTGTGATCATAACTAACTGATTTAAAGTGCGTAAATTAGTATCGAAAGATTTGAGTGATGTCGAAAGCGAGTGACGAGGATCTATCTTTGAGAAGCTCCAATGAGCTGCAGGAGGAAAAGGAAGATCTGAATGATGTCGACATAGATAGAGAGAGCAGCAAAGACGTACTCCTCAGGACTGATGGAGTGCTTCCTGTTCCCGATTAGAAGCTGCGTGTGGTAGGCCAGGAACTAAACAGAAACACACACACACACACACACACACACACACACACACACACACACACACACACACACACAATAATAAAGAAATCAGTAAAAAAAATTCTAAATGTAAAACAGCACAAAATGTGAATGTTGATGGTGATGATTATAATGACAATGGTGGTGATGTGGATGATGATGTGGATAGAGGTAGTGGTGATGTTGATGTGCATGATGGTGATGAAGATGATGATGGTGGTGATGTGGATAGAGGTAGTGGTGATGAAGATGATGATGATGGTGGTGATGTGGATGATGACCGATGTGGATGATGATGTGGATAGAGGTAGTGGTGATGAAGATGATGATGATGGTGGTGATGTGGATGATGACCGATGTGGATGATGATGTGGATAGAGGTAGTGGTGATGAAGATGATGATGATGGTGGTGATGTGGATGATGACCGATGTGGATGATGATGTGGAGATGATGATGTGCATGATGGTGATGAAGATGATGATGACCGATGTGGATCGAGGTAGTGGTGATGATGATAGTGGTGATGTGGTTGGTGATGATGATGATGATGATGCATATGATGAAGTGGTCGATAGCCTGCATGTAATGTCGAACTCACCAGTGTAAACACGATCGCTCCGATTGCAGCGTAAAGCATGTGAAGCCATGGGATCTACAAATCACATTCACAGTAATTCATTTGACATGCTTTCATTTCATGTGAAAATCAAAAGATAGAAGGTGGTCAAGTCTCTGCATCTTCTAGTTCTGATACCTGACCTACCCCAGGATCATTAAAACATTCATGCTCATTCAACATTTTTGTGGTGAAGTCAAGGTGATGGTCCTGGAACTTTAATTTTCCTGAAACATAATGGATCTCTTCAGTTCTCCGTATCTACACAGGCGGTTAGAAATCTCACTCACGTATTTGAAAGACAGCACGATCGCGGTGATGATTCCAGTCACGAATATGACGATTCCCAGGACGCAGAAGAGACCTCCACATTTGGTGAAATCGACCTGATGGGAAAGTCACTCGTACGTAAAGGAGTCAGATAACACCGATGAAGCCAGCAGGAAGTTTTATATAAAGGAACGTCGTATCACGAGTTTATAAATCAAGTCATTTATTTAATTGTGAAGTCACCTTTGTTTGAAAGCAGAAAACGGTCACTGCGATGCAGACGATGACGGTGATACCCAGCGCCAGGAACACCGACTTAGTGTCATAGTAACTGGAATTATAAAAGATTACACGTACAACAGACAATTCAAACGCTCAGTAATCCTCAAAATGCCACATCTTCCCTCAATTCTCTTCATTTTCACCCGTGTCGTTCATTTTCGCATAAATTAAAACAATAAAACAGAAATAATTCAGCAGTTTTATATGTAACCGGGTTAGTGTGGGCAAAGGTAGGTGCAAGTCATTCATTCATCTCAGCCACTTATTCCTAATTAGAGTAGCAAGGAGACTGAAGCCTATATCAGCCGACACCAGGCATAGGCAGGGTACATTGTGAAAGGCTTGTGAAAACCATTGCAAGGCCAAGACACACACAACTATTCACACTGGGGGGGTGGGGGGTCTGAAACAACCAAACAGTCTAACTTGTATGTCTTTGGACTGTAGGAGGAAACCAGACTACGCAGAGGAAACCCACACCAGCACCAGGACAACATGTAAACTTAACACAGAAACACCTTGAGCCCGGGACGCGATCCCAGGACCTTCTTGTTTTGAGCCGGATGGGCCAACCACAGCACCACCGTGTCGCCTGACAGGTGTAAATGTAAACCCTAATATGTTTTAGTCTGAACATAAAAACCATAATCTATAAGGATAATAATATTACAGAGAAATTAAACCTAAACTTAATAAAAACTCGCATGCATCATGTATATATGTCTTTATGTAAAAAAAAAAACAAAAACAAAAGGCCACTGGTATTACAAGCTTCTGGATAAAGAAGACAGTATTAACCCTGCACACAGGGGGACGTTATGATGTGAAAGGTTGTGTCCGAGTCACATACGCGATGATAAACATGCAAACAATTTGCAAATGAACAAATGGCATGACATAACATTTGTTTCAATCAATAATCTGATGTATGTGGACAGAAGGACATGTGTGTAGATGTACCTTGTTTTATTTTGTTCAGAATTAGCTGCTTTATATCTGATGTGTTGATTTAATACATGAACACTGTTATTATTTCCATTAACGTGCCTTATATCAACTCATGCACTTGCAGGGAAATGCCAGTTTTTTCACACTACAGTACCTAATGCAAACTCTCAAACAGATTCTAGTGTTTTGCAGCCTTGAAAATGTAAGTAAAAACCACCGGATAGTGGAATTATGTGCAACAGGAGCGTTTGGAGGGCTTCCCTTTCATCTCACGTTAAGAATAGTTTAAATATGATTCCTAATCAATCGGAATTCATGTCTTTAAACAAAGCTCGGTATTTCCACCGGATCCTTTTTGTCTGTATAAAGAGAAGATGTGATAGTTTTTTGAGCTATAAACAGAGTTGCAGTGCTGAATATCTGTGGTAGACAATGCAGGTGTGTCAATAACCAGGTTAGTGAACATTATGGGCTGTAAACACAAAGATCCACCTGCTCACCTGGACACCGTCCCGGTCATGTAAGACAAAGCCAGAGTCTGAGGGGGAAACGAGAAAAGAGTGATTTTAGGGGGGGAATTGGACTCAGAGATTTTCTTTTGTGTGAAATTGAAATGTAAGAACAGAGACAAGGTTTTACACTGTAAATGCATTCAGTGTCCTATAGCAGGCGTCCCCAACCTTTTTATCACCACGAGACAATTTTACTGGGAGGACGGTTCATAGATTGTTTATAATGTATTGTAAATATAATTTATTTATATAATAATAAAAAAATAACAATAATAATAATAACAATAATAATAATAATAATAATAATAAGCACTTCATGAATATTATTTTTCAACAGCTGAAATAAAGTTGGTTGGGAAGTAGAGCTTGAACTTTTCTAAAAAAAAAAAAAAAAAAAAAAAGCCCACCCGTGATGGTGCAGCAGCGAGGAGAAGGAAGGCTCAGACTCAGTCTCACCCAAAATCCCCACTATTGTTTGAAACACGTCCAACTCGCCTGTGTTCATGTGCCGTCCCCTTGTAGGTTACATTTTAGTGCTGAAATGACCGACATGTAACCGAGACGATCCAGTCATTTTTCAAAATAAAAAATTTTTCAAAAATATCGATTGTTCAGACTCAGAAGAAATAATTAATTATTTCTATTTTATTTTTTATCTGTGAACCGGTACCAATTGAGCCGCAGACCGGTACCGATCCGTGGACCGGTGGTTGGGGACTTCTGTACTATAGGATATGGTAAGTCCTCGACTCACGATGCTCGTTCCACAAGTCACTAAGAATTGCCGTTCCGACTTTCAACTGTTGCGTCATAAATACAAACTGGACCACATTTGTGGCGGAAGACGGAGGATTCTCTGTACATTCTCCAGCTTCCTTTTCCCAATAAGCCGGTCTCTCTTTCCACTGAAGCCCCTCCCAGTGTGAAAGTCAACCGCAGGAGGAACAATAAGTAATTGCTCTCTTTCTTCTTTTGTTCAAAATTTCTTTGACTTTATATTTATCCTCCGTTTGTTTTTCTTCCTGCTGGTTACAGAGAAAATGTGTGTCAGTAGAAATGGGCTTTTATATCCTGGATTATGATTTCGTGACGGCATTATCATAGCTGAGTGGTGTGACCCGACCTATGACAAAACCCGACTGAGATGTAGGAACGGAACGCCCGTTGTAAGTCAAGCACTTTTTTCATGCATCATTTATACAAAGGAGACTCGGGACAGAAGCGGGACTTTTAAAACGTCCCCATTCAACTGTGAACATCCAGTGGGTTTATCTTTCATTACTGGATGAATCTAAAGGATTCTGAAAGCACCCCAACTGGTTCTGTATCGGTTTACAGTAACAATAACAGGACAGCGTGACTGAAGGAAAGATCTGATAACTTGGCAGTACAACACCGATTCAGACAAACGACAAAAGTCCAAGAGCAAGTGTTCGACGCTCTCGCTCGCCAAACATGCTGAGGCTTACTAATACAGCATCATATTACCCAGAGATACCGATGCAGATTACTCTTAAAAATTCCCCCTTTTTTTTTTTTTTTTTTAAAATATAAAGAGAATCAAATCAAAAGTGAAACGATTCCACACGTCAGTCCAGAGGAAAAGGTGCAGTTACAGGACAAAGACGGAGGAAATCTTTTCGAACAGAACTGGCTGCAGCCTGTGAGCGGACTGACTCGGCACATTCACACTCACAAAAAGGGCAAGTAGGATAAGGTTCCAGGGAAACCGCCGCCTGAAATGAGACAGTGAGAGGACAGAGACAGACAGAGACAGACAGAGACAGAGACAGACAGAGACAGACAGAGACAGACAGATATTAAACACCACTGCATCACGTTTTCACTACACGTCTCACATGAGCTTCTCTGTATTCTCAGGACATTCAGTTTTATAGACAACAACATTGTATTTATCATCAGAAAGAAAACACGAGGCGTTCGCTGACCTGGGACCTTTACAGCAGACCAGAACCATGTGTGTGATGAAGTACACGGCACTGTGAAGCGAGACACATGCATGCAGTCATTAATATAATCGCATAGAAGATTGTTAATACTTGTTCTTTATATCTGTCACTCAACTAATTTAACACGATACACTTCAATCTGTCCACAATCAGAACCTCAATAACCAATAGGAGAGCTCTGCTAGAGAGGGCGGAGCCACAAGGTCATAGTTGGCAGATATTTGCTCTCGAGTGGTGCAAGAGAATAGCATTTCCCTTCTCATGGTCACATTACAGATCCTGACCGTCTGAGAGCCGAGAGAGAAATACTGGCCGTGGTCTCTCGTACTTTCATTCAAGTGTTGAGAGAAGATCCTTCGAGCTGAGCTGTCGGTGCAGAGTGACCCCAAAAGCCTCCACATTTCAAAAGTGAATTAAAATGATAATCGTTAAGGATCATTTGATTTACACACGTAGGACTTTTTATTCATCGTGATTTAAAAGACCATCCTCCTGAAGATGATCACCTTCATTATCTATACTTTCTTGGCGGTGATTTCTGAAGGCCATCGTGGCTTGTAGGTCATCTCAACCGGATCTCAACTGGAACAGCGCCGATCTCCTGTTGAATAGCAACTCGAGGGCATGAAGAGTTTGGGGTGAATCAGTATACGCTTGTGATTTATGGCAGCACCAAAGGGACAAAAAAAAAAATCCACAAGGGGCGGGGTCAGGGGAATGGGACAGCCAACCAACATCACCATGCAAGGAGATCACCTGATGTGGAAACATTACCCTCAGCACTCCCAATCATTTTCATGCTGTGTGTGTGTGTGTGTGTGTGTGTGTGTGTGTATGTGAGTGTAAGTGTGTGTGTGTGTGAGTGTAAGTGTGTGTGTGTGTGAGTGTGTGTGTGCTGTAGCGCCATCTCACTGAAACCACATATTCACTTCTTCAACATCAAGGTGTTCAAGTTGGGATTGAGTCGCCAACAGACCTTAGCTCCGCCTCTCCTGCATCCCTAAGATTCATGTGTGATAATAATACTGTGATTTGACCTCACACTTGATTTTCACTTTACCTTTGACATGTGGGTGGTTTTTGGTGGTCACCCTGTATTTACAGCAACAGCTACAAAAACATGTCTATAAGCACACAGCTGATCGCCACGCTACAGTGGCAGCGCATTTTAAATGAATGCCAATCACAACGTTGATGCGCTGACACACGAGAGAAAAGGATAAATTCTTACTAGGAAGCCCAATAAACTGCTGGATTTTGTCGAACAAAACTGCGCACAGGTCGCCTGAAATTAAAAGAAATAATAATAGAAACATTTTAAGAAAGCAACTGGGAACATAGAATTTACTTTCAAATCACTCACACACTCACACACACTCACACACACACACACACTCACACACACACTCACACACACACACACACTCACACACACACTCACACACACACTCACACACACTCTCACACACACTCACACACACTCACACACACACTCACACACACTCACACACACACTCACACACACACTCACACACACTCACACACACACTCACACACACACACTCACTCACACACACTCACTCACACACACACTCTCACACACACACACTCACTCACACACACACTCACACACACACACACTCACACACACACACACACACACACACACACACTCACTCACACACTCACTCACACACTCACTCACACACACACTCACACACACACACACACACACACACACACACACACACACACACACACTCACACACTCACACACACTCTCACACACTCACACACACACACACTCACACACACACACACACTCACACACACACTCACTCACACACACACTCACTCACACACACACTCACACACACACACACACACACTCACACACACACTCACACACACACTCACACACACTCACTCACACACTCACTCACACACTCACTCACACACTCACTCACACACTCACTCACACACTCACTCACACACTCACACACACACACACACACACACACACACTCACGGGACGGTCAGTGAGGACTCACACAAAAGTGAAAATAGCAACAATGCCGACTGTGACCAGGAGCTGGGCTGCAAGAATCAGGTAAACCTAACAGGAAATGAAGAGACACGTTGAAATATTCATTCTTTCTTTTTCTGTAACCGCTTAATCCCAATTAGGGTCGCGGGCAGGCTGGTGCCCACCTCAACCAACTCTCGGTCAGGGAAGAGTATACCCTGGACAGCTCGCCAGACCATCACAGGCCAGAAACACACTGACGGCTTTGCAGCGACTCTCGTCAAAAGTCAGCAACGTTTCCTGTCCAGCCTCTCAGTGGACCCAGAGAGAGACCTGGCCGGATGGGAAACAAATTCTAAAATAACTTCTCGGCGGCATGGTGGTATTGGGGTTCGCACTGCCGCCTCACAGCATGAAAGTCCTGGTTTCGGCGAGGGTGTTTGCATATTCTGCCTGTGCTTGCACGGGGTTTCCTCCGGGTACTCCGGATTTCCTCCCATAGTCTAAAGACAGCCCATTAAGATAACTACTGGCTGGTCCAAATTACCCGTCCGCAGGAGTGTGAACGGCTGTACGAGTCCTGAACCGTTCAGCATGTACCCCGCCTTCACCCATGGTTGGCTGAGACAGGCTGCAGTCTCGCCACGACCCCGGTACAATCATCATTTCCGCAAATGACTGAGCTACGTTGCTTTGGCAACAATAACACGTTTGAACATCCATATTGGTATATAATCCAAAACAAAGCTTTCATATTTCAAACGTAAATTTAAAAAAATCCAAATAAGGTGGAATAAAAACTTTACTGAATAAACTTTCATGTGTGTAAATAATAAATTGTATTATCTTTAACCGTAACTTATTTTTATTTGCTCACCCTGTACAATCTTGTGAATTGTTGCTACGATCATTCGATATAAATCAACAGCTTATAACCAATCAGAGGACAGAATTGTGGAACAGTACTGCAGGAAATAACAATCCTGCTCCAAGTTCATCGAGCTGTAAAGAGGATTCAAAGTATTAAAAGTCCTACTTTGCGAATGAAAGCATGTCGGACGTTCATGCTCTCCCATCCTGAAGTCGTGGTGAAGCCGTTCTCACCTGCAACGATAAAAAACGTGCGATCAGGTCAGGCTGGCGTCAAATATTCAGTTCTGCTCATTTTCTGTGATCGCTTAATCCTAATTAGGGTCGCGGGGAGGCTGGTGCCCATCCCAGCCGGCTCGGGGCGAGGGCCGAGTACACCCTGGACATAGCTCGCCAGGCCATCATAGGGCGGAAACACGCTCACGGCGTAACTGTAATGCACTGAAAGAAATGTGTGTTTATCAATTGTTATACTCTTATTTTGTTTTGTTTACTTTGCCAAGTCATGATGATGTCATGTGTTGTCATCATGAGAAACTAACTCCTGATTATGACTTACTAACTCAATTATCAATGATCATATTCTCATTACAACAAAGAAGGTCACATCGATAACATCTTAACTCTGATGTCGTAACATCTGACTGATTTCTTTAGTGGCATAAATGGGCTTCCGTACAGCCCCAGGTCAGTTTGCTACGGTAATTTGCACATAAACGCTGTTTGCTATCTGCAGAATCTACTCTGGAATTGACTTGAAACCTGCTTCTGATGAATCTTCACACTGATCCGCCCACCATTCAAATTTCAAACGTGTTTCTCTTTTGACAAACAAGGCAAGATTTGATTCATAATCAAAACTTCATTGTTAAAACGTTCACGTTGGATTTGGGAACAGGGCTCTTACCCGAGTCAGACGTGCGAATCATTGGTGGGATTATGGGCATTGTTGGTGGGTACCCTTGACCAGGGTGTCCTGGAGGTGGTGGGTATCCTTGACCAGGTAGTCCGGGCTGTGGTGGGTATCCTTGGCCGGGTAGTCCTGGCTGTGGTGGGTACATTCCAGGCTGCCCTGGGTACGGGGCGGAGGGCTGGGGGTAGGGAGGTGCAGGGTAGGCTCCAGGCTGCGGAGAGTAATCGTAGGCCGGAGGGGGTGCGGATGGCTGTATTCCTCCAGCATAATTATTCGAAAGCGGCCGCGACTCATCGTAGCCCGGGGGGAAGTCTGATTTGGACATGCTGCCTTACTCAAGGTTTCCTGTAGAATTCACACCAGGAGAGAAAAAAAAAGACACACTCCGTTTCATTTCACGTTTTTACACCAAATCCTGTTAATTACTCCACGTGTGCAACCCAAACAAATTCTTCTAGCAGCCAACAGTCAATATTAATGCGTTTTATTTTCCATTATCACTTCAGTCT
>CM045730.1:932500-1125000 GCA_024760905.1 Plotosus lineatus | reverse complement strand
GTCCCAATTAACTTTGGAAAGTGAGGGATCCCTGTACCGTAGTTCATGGAAAGAGGGCAGTGGTAGGCTGGTGGTATAGGGCGCTGAATCGCTGATCCTAAGGTTGGGGGTTCGAGTCCCCACAGGGTTGTCACTGTCCCCCCAGTGCACTAACTGGGTTATCAAAGGCGGGTCATGTCTGTCACCGTCTATGGTGAAGGTTGATGTAAAAGAACCATCGCTGAGTTTGGTAAAGAGGAGCTGCAAAGCCGTCAGCGTGTTTCTGTCCCGCGCTAAAGGGTTGTGTCAGGAAGGACATCGACCTAAAAACCTATGAACCAAATCAAACATGCGAGTCAGATGATTGACTGTGGCGACCCCTGAAAAGGGGGAAAAGCCGAAAGGAAAAGAAGAAGACTGTGTTTAATGAAAGTTGTTTGATATTTGAAGAATCAGTCGAGTTTACAGTCGCAGGAAACGGAGCTGTTCGCTCAAATTATATTCCACATGTTCTCGTTTCTTTTTTGACATTTGTGTGAATAAATATGCAAATTGAAGTTAATGCTGCATGTTGGTTGTTTGATTGTGTTATTGTTGATAAATGTGATAGACTATATACTGATTTTATAATATATTATGAAATGTGTGACTTTGGGAGAACAAGATATAATTGCATGTTTTCTTGAGATCTGTGATTGGTTCATTTTCTGAAGTACAATTTCAGTGTCGTTTTAAATATAGAAAAAGAGTAGTGGACACATGTTGCTTTTCTGTTGCATCAATTCACAGCTGGATTATTAAATTGTTGGTTTTATAAATAATGAAGTCATGATTTAGGGATTACTGAAATGGATTCTCTTTCTAATGGCAACTTTTCTCACTTCATCACACACACACACACACACACACAAACACACACAAACACACACACACACACACACACACAAACACACACATACACACACACACACACACACACACACAAACACACACACACAAACACACAACTATAACCATTTCATCTTTTTATTGCAACCCACATCTTGCTCTGCATTCCTGTTGATACATGCAAAGCAAAAATATAATGCAATCTATTATTTATAGACTATATAATATATTTTTATACAGATTTTAAATTATTTCACAAAAAAGTCAACATGAAAATGTTCCCTTTATAAACAGAGCTGGCACAATTAGGCTGGCGTACACAGACACACGCAGACACACGCAGACACACGCAGGGCGGTTCTTTGGACTTCTTCACGGTAGCAGTCGACAGACAGCAATGCGAAGATGTGAATAAAACTGTTGAGCGGTTCAGTGCACTCGGGTTTATCCAGCGCTGCATGTTCCCCATGAGTGCCGTTGTTTGTACGAGTGTAAAAGGCTACAATAATACAGGACATTTCTACTGCAGCTCACAATATCAGCACATGTTGCTTTAAAAGACGTTTTTGTGGCTTAAGATTAATAATAATAAATATAATAATCATAACGTTCACTCACGGAAACATCACAATACCAACAAAAAATACTCGGGCCTTGAATCCATGAGTGTCTTTTCTGTTCTGTGATCTCAACAGAACAACTGTCATCTTCCAGACTTTAATCAAACCGACCCCAGACTGCTGATGCTCACACTGCCCTCTGCAGGCCGGGATGTTTCATGATGCTGTTCGAGTGTTGGTGCTGAATCAAGCCGGCCTGTTCAAGTCCCAGCCTCGGATACACCATCCTGTCCAACACCAACTCATTTCAGGCCGGATTCAGTTCATTTTCTGTAACCACTTCATCCTAATTAGGGTCGCGGGGAGGCTGGTGCCCATTCCAGCCAACTCCGGGCAAGGGCAGAGTACACCCTGGCCAGCTCGCCAGGCCATCGCAGGACGGAAACACGCCGACGGCTTTGCAGCTACTCTTGTCGAAAGTCAGCAATGGTTCTTTTACATGCCTCACACCAGAGACAGTGAGAGACATGGCCGGCCTTTCATAACCCAGTTAGCTGCACTGGGAGGACAGTGACAACCTTGTGGAGAGTGGGACTCGAACCCCCAACCTTCGGATCAGCGATCCAGCGCCCTATACCACTAGACCGGCCCCGAGAGGCCGGATTCATTCAAGACTTAATACAGTCACTGGAATCAGAACAGGAACAGGGACAGGGACGAGACAGGGTCAGGGGACAGCACTAATACTGCAGCAATGTTGAATGAGTGCTGTTTAATAGTTGCATTATTTTATTTAGACGCAAAGGAAGTGTAGCTTCCGTTCTGTTGAGATCACAAAACAGACGTCACACTAAGACATTACAGGACAGAAAAGAAAAAAAAAAAAAAAAAAACAATAAAAATGTCCATTCAACTGTCAGTCTGTCGAATAAAACTGACGACATGCTCGAGTCACCGTTTTGTTTTAATCAGAAGCTTTACAAGTTAAATATTTGGGGAAAAAAATTAGACACTTGAGGACTTGAGTCAGAACAGCTCAGGGAAAATGGACCAAAAGTAAATGGACACGCCGTGTTACATTTTATCTGTGAACTTCGTCTCATCACATTTATAAATATATAATATATTTATACATATATTTCTTACTTTTAGACAAGAGTATATAAATTGTTTCATAACAACGAGCTACGTCACGAATGCCAGGAGCAAAAGATTGTCAGGCGATTTAAAAGAAAGAAAGAAAGAAAGAAAGAAACCCTTGGGATTCCCCTGGCAACAGTGGATCATACAGTGAAGCTGCTCTTCCATCAGCTCAACAGGGTTCGGATCAGAACCCCGGCTCACTCCTACTTAGGTTTGTGCAGACCAGGTGGGCCCAGGGTACGGCATGTGGTGTTCCACAACACAGCGTGAGGCTTCCGCGTTCAGGATTCCGTTCTCCTGGACCGCTTGGAACCAACATTTTACTTTGTGGCCCAAACTTCTTCCAAACGGGTCCTCCAAGCTTTCCCTGTCCAATGTCTGTTGCCCCTCTTAATTGTTCGCTTTTACCAACTGCTCTCAGATATGGAGCTTCTCTGCAACTCCAGGAGCAGGACTTGGATCTTCACTGCTGAAGCTGAGACTGGATTTCTGTCCTGTTTCAGGAAATTGCATTTTGTCCTCGTGCTCAGTTGGACACGGGCGCCTCAGACTTGTCTTTGTGTCCTGGTGTGCACTGCTCGGCGAAGGGAGTCGAACACGCCACTAGATGAGACCTCCAGTTTCTCATATGGAAGAGTTTCTTCTAAAATTCTTGTGAGAAAACCGTAATTATTTTTTGATTTTATAATGAAACAAGTCTCCTGCTATTCCTGTAACCTTAAGAAGGACAATCGTACAGTATTGCTTCTTTAATGACATCAGCTTTCAGCTCTGCTGACATTAGCAACGTTTTATAATTATATCATTTGGGGTTTTAACACGACAAACTTAGATTTACAAACAATTGACTGTTGCAACAGAAATAGAATCCGTGCTGACAATGTAAGCGGTGGAGACCACGATATTAAAAGTCCTTTCAAACATGGTGTGGATTTACTTTTGCTATGTATCTGTACTCAGGAACTCAATTCAATATTTAAATGTAAAAAGTGTGGAGACGAATGTAATATTTACACAATATCACTCAGATTAATAACACGATCAATCATCTTACAACAGTAAAAAAAAAAAAAAAAACAGTACAGGAGAGATTGATCACAGGTTTACAGGTAACTGATTTGTGCAACAAAACAAACAATAAATAAATAAATAAACAAACAAAAAAACAAACATTTTACACAACAATGTCCAGTTTAAGAGAGAGAGAGGGGGGGCGGGGACATCACCAGAAGAGTTTCTCCTAATGATGCTAAGGGGACACTGAAGAAAAAAAAAAAAAAAACCCTCAATGAAGCGTCGTATAAAGCTTTTTAATATTTGTCTTGAATTCTTTTGTTGTCAAAAAAAAAAAAAAAAAAAAAAATTCTCATTTTAAATATTATTTTTGGATATTAAACACAAGTGGATTTCGTGTAATGAAATGCTTAATGATCATAATGATAATCATTATTTATTATTATTATAATTATAATCAGATGACGGTTATTTCTTTTCCGCATGTTGCTGTAATGTGTTTTTGTAAGTATGTAAATCAAACTGCGGTAGAAAATAAAATACATCACACTGTATAATGCTGTTAAAATCAATGAGCTACTTTGAAAAGCCCAATTTTGCTGAAATTCTGTGTACCTTCTGGACAGTGAGCGCTGGATCCTCCTCATGGAGTTTTCTATGTAGAGCATCAGCTCACTCTTGAACCTTCATGCTCACTCCGAGTAAAGAAAACTTCACTTATCCACACATGATGGATCGAATGTTTATATACATTTAATCATTGACAGAATACATCAGTCTGAGGTTGTAAACTACCAGAGATGTCGATTCGCATGCTCGCAGTTGGGGGGAAAAGATCACATGACGTATGGAATATGAAGTAGTAGTAGTATGGAATATGAGCCTCAAGCATGGAGAAGCTTCAGGCCCCATTCTGAAGCAGCAACTTCTGGGAAAGTGGAACGAGCGTTAATTGGAACACGGTGAAGTACATAGGGTCAACGATGTCAGATTGGAACACGGCCTCAGTACTACTAATGCTTAAGACACCCAGTCCCCTTAGAAGTGCATGGTTTCATATTCATGTTTCAAGTTCACAATCCAACAAGGAAACAAAAACATACACAAACCAGAAACACCAGAAGGTGCGAGATGAAGCAGACCGAAATGTAAACAAGGATTAAGAAAAGACAGAGACTCTTGAACTGAAACATTTGGTCGTCCATTCAAAAAAATTCCATACATCTGAAAGGTTCACAAATGTAATAATTTAAGACAAATTATTCAAAAAAAAAAAGTGATCATTGCCCGACAGTGAAGCGGGTCACTGACGCCAATGTGGGTTTTTCATTTAATTTGCAAAATTAAGGCGAAACCTGAAACAAGCCAATAAAGCTTTATCTATCCAACACAAATATCATGTGCAATACAAACACCACACGTGACCGCCAGAGCAATCATTTATCCCTGTACATTATATACATACATTTTATATATATATATATATATATATATAAATAAATAAAATACTTATTATACACAGCACTACATACACATCACTTTAATACAAACTCCACCCCATTACTTATACGCAAGAAAAGTAGTCAGTCCTGCCAACTACCAACAACGTGAAATAATGAAGCCAATATATATAAAAAAAACAAACAAAAAAAAAAAAAAAAACAGATCCTCAGCAAATTTACTCATCCAAACTTGATATGGGACTGTGCATGATATATATATATATGGATATATGGCACTGTGCGTGTGAACCAAGGTTGACTACATTGAAAATAAAATGAACCAACATTACCTTTCCTCCTTCTTTACTATTCAACCTTGTATATGCGCAGGTTTTATCAATATGGAAAAACATGACTATTATGGTTCTATCTTTATAAAAAAAAAAAAAAACGTTTCCCTGTTAACATTTAATCATTTTATACTATCCTGACTGAAAGACTGTTTAGTCTTTATTGTCCTCTAGTGGCCTGGCCTTTTGTACAACAGACATAAAATGAATAAAATAATTCACAGTCTATAGAATGATTTATGAAATGTCTTGTGTTTGTCAGAAACTTTAATAGAAAAGTTGCTGCTTGGTGGTGACTCGCGTGTGTTATATTGACAACTATATCGACTTTCATAGACCAGAGTCACTGGAAACAAATCTACATTTCATAAAATAAAACTTCATTCATGTAACCAAAACAATTAAGGCAGTAATGACAGGAAGTGATGTTTTATACGAAAGACGTTTTACAACAGTGACCTCAGCATACACAATATGTTTAGATGCACAGTCACTGTAGTGTCCTCTCGGTGCTTTGCCAAATTTTGAGAATTTTCTCATCTTTAAAAGTAACAGTATCTTCAGATTGGACCCACTGTTCGAAAGAATTGACAAATATCATGAACAAAGCACAGTATAAACCCGTAAAGGTGGAATGCTCTCCGTCAGTGCTTTTCTCACCCTAGCAGACGTGAAGACTTCCATCTTGACTCCAAAACGTGATTATTTCCGATCATCAGGCACTGCTTCATTTCAGGTTTGAGACCTCAAGATGCTCACATTGGGGCTTCAATTTTATGTCCAGAAATCAGAAATGCCACAAGTTAAATATACGACTAAGCGCGAGTGTGCGATGAAAATGGCAGAACATTAGACCTCTTCCTTCATGGGTGAACCTAAGCGACCTGGAGGACATTTTCAGCATCAAACTGCATCATTCCATGACCGTCAGTTATCTCAATCAACACTGTCGACCTCGGTTTTATGGTGTGAAGATGAAAACTGGCGCAAGAGACATTAAAAGGTATTCACGAAACCACAGCAGCTCTTCATCACCACCTAATGGCCAGACGACGTTCTGCTTTCAGCTCGGCTATATTTTTGTACTCCTTCAGCACTCGATCTGCGACTGCAGCTGCCTGCGGAGAGTGAGCGTGCGCCGATGAAGCTGCTGCATTTGTTGCATACGATCTCGTTGTCGTGCTAAATTTTGCGGCATCGGATACCTCTGGCACCCATACAAGAAGCGGTACGGAATTCGGACGTGGCATGCGGTCGCCCGACAACGAGGCTGCGGCATAGGAGGTAGCAGCATCCATCGTTTCCTCTCCGCACAATACCGGTACGCTTCTTTTCGGTACTGCTTGTCCACATCATCGCTGTTTTTCCAGCCCCCAATAACAAACACGTCATCGCCGAGAAAGCACACAGCGGCTCCTTCAACACTGGTGACCTCTGGAGGCAGGCTTTCAAGGATCTCATCTGAGAGTCGAGCACTAATTTTCTGGCGCGCCGCTTCGTCGCGGACATTCGTGTAACTTCTTGGACAGCAGGATGCGGTGTGGTAAAAATTTGTGGATGCCACAGCCATCTGGAAGAGGCAGTAATTGTCAATAAGGGGCAAAGAGTCGACTTCCTGCCACTGACGGCTCTCAGTGTCATATCGTGTGGTCACGGTCTTCAGGCCATCATCGTTGTCTGTATCCACAGGTGTCCTTGCTGTTACGTAAACATAGCGATCTTCCACACTAATTGCTTTTACGTCACGCAAGATTTTTGGTGCCGATTCCAAATTGTGCCATTTATCTTGTTCTGGCTCGTAAACACTTACATCCTTGAATCCCGGGCTGAAATTCCCGTGACCTCCGATGCTGTAGAGGATATTCTTGACGCACATCAGACCAAACGAATGCTTACGTGTTGTAAGATTGCTCACTTGCTCCCAGGTGTTACGATTCGGATTGTATCTTTCCACTGTTTTTGCGAACCCAGGCTCCATCGATCCTGCAACATAGACGTATGCATCCGTAACAGCAATTGCGTGGCCATCAAGGTGATTATGGATGTGTGGAAGGTTCACCCATCGATCTTCATACACAAAATACCCAACACACTCGCTCAGATAGTCACCTCCTTCTGAAACACCACCGACCACCATGATGACATCCATGTTTTGACCGAATCGAGGCTGAAAAGCTGCCCAGAATTCTGAATCAGAAGCTGATTTTTTATGGTTCTCAAATCGAATGGCATGACTCTCAACTGCATCCGAGACAAGTTTGAGACATGCCTCGTTCCGGGCTACAAGTGGCTCATTCTTCACCACCCTTGTCAGGTAAGTGGGCTTAATCTGAGGCAGCCTCAGGAGCCGGAAAAGCTCCTCAAAATGCCTCTCACGATCCTCGGTGCCCCGTCGCACCCACTTGACCACAGCATCAAACAAAATCTCCTCCGAATCAACGGTGATCTCGGCATCGCTCAACCAGTCGCGCACCAGGTGGAAAGGTAGTGTGTAGAACTCGTCGTCTTGGATCACTCTGTGAAAGTTGCGGCGTATCATTTCAGCCGCACGTAACGCTAGCTGGTCTAGTGTGTACATGTGCGCCAGACTGTGTACAGCCACGCAGTTCGCCAGGCTCAGCTTGCGTTTCAAGAAATCGCCACAGAACTCCTTCAGCTGCACCAGCAAAAACCTGATGGAAGAAAAGAACCGAAACATTTAAATCTAGACAACAATGCAGATGTTTTCAAATGCTGAGGACCACCTCAGTAGGTTATAGCTGTGGAACCAAGGATCATTCCAATTCTGAACAAATTCACTTTCAGTTCACGTTTATGCTTGGACCCTTAAATTCAACAGCTTTTATCATATTGATTGTTAAAGATCCAGTTCTGTGATAAAAATCAATAGAGGAACAGACCCCCTCTATGGACCTCATATCGAGAACCACTGCTCTAATGGAAAAATGATATCAGTGCTGGAACAGCTGATCATTAATAAATACATTTAAAAAACAAAGATGTGAAATGGAACCGGCGACAAAGTGCTGTCATTACACTCTGCATCTCCACTGAAGGCAACAAACGTTTAGAATATGTAGTAGAGATCTGATGTGTCTAAACTTCTTGTACTTTCAACCATTTCACTCTTATGTCTCAGAACATCAATAAATTCATTTGGATTAACTTCTATTTAAAGTATTTATAATAGGCTGTTTATTTTTAACACACCGTCTAATACTATCTTGGTGAGGACTCAAATAACTGAACATAAAATGTACCATACCAACTTTATTTATATTGAACTTTCACAAGACCATGACTGAAACAAAGTGCGGTACATCACAAGTCCATAAAAAACAAAAACAAAACACAATCAAAACAATTAATAAGATAAGTAAAAACAAATAAAAAACAACAACAAAAAACTAAAACAAATAAAATTCTAAGTCTCATACTTGGTGAAAACCCAAGTGTGGGTTTTAAGACGGGTATTAAAAGTGGACGATGAAGGAGTGTCTAACATGACAAGACAGAGTTTTCCACAATTTTAGAGTGGCAATGGTAAACACTCTGTCCCCTCTGGGCTTCCGCCCTGATTGTGGTAGAGCTAGAAGCAGCTGATGTAAACGTAAGGGACAAGCTCTTGATACATTTTTTAAAAATACAAATATCAACTAATAAGTCATCACTGGATTTAAACCACACACAAACAAGTGATGAACAACATGTGATCATGTAAAATTACTAACTACAGTGGAGCCTCGTATCTCGAACTTAATCCATTCCAGAAGGCTGGTCGAATTCCGATTTGTTCGAATTCCAAATCCACTTTTCCCATTACAAGAAAGGTCTTAATCCATTCCGTTGTCTTTTGAACAGAAGTTAATGGTACCGTAACTCATACCATAAGTCTGCAAATTAAGTGAAAAAATGTTTGAATACAGTACACTATGTTATGATCTGTGTTGTGACATACTCTGGTTTTGGCCACTCGCGCGCGCTCTCTCTCTCTCTCTCTCTCTCTGTCTCTCTCTGTGTCCGTTGAAATCACACGTGGGAGTCACACGGTGGAGCGCTAAACACACACACACCTGATTCCACTCAATCACGGGCTATAAAGACTAGCAGCGCACTACTCCCAGTGCTAGAAGATTGTCCCCTCTTCCCCGTGATCCCTCCGGCTCTCAGCTCCGTACTCCACCAGTTCCTGCTTTAGTTTGATTTCCGTGTTTCTCTGCATCTCTAATAGTGACTACGATTTCCCCATGCTCTAGTGCTTTCCCTGTGAACAATAAAGTGCACTCGTTTTCATCTCCAAAAAAATGGTTGTGCTTTATTGTTCACAGAGAAGGCACTAGAGCACGGGGACAGAAAATAATTGAGAAGCACTGTTCTATTGTCACTTCCGTGTCTCTTCAAGGCTTGGAGCTGCATTATGGCTAAAATCAACAGGATTTTGGCCCAACAATTACACGTATAAGGCGGTGTCAAAGTAGAAAGCAGATTTTCTTTCGCTCTATTAGATACAGCAATGTGAGCATTTAAAAACACAGTATTTGGCATTTTTTTGCAACAACTTAAGTGAGGCAGAAAATTGTGTCACATTGCGGCTAGACAAAGTCCTTTTGTGGGTAAGTCAATATCACCTTCAGTTAATGTCTGGTCCTCATGTCCACATTGCTCAGATTAGTGGTGCTCCCTGTAAGTGTATTTTTCGAGAAATTATATCAAGATATGTGCAAAGATGATTATGCGGGTTAAATAATACGCACAAATGCTTCTGAATACCAACATCTTTTCCCATCAAATAACTAATTTCTGCTGGGCTCTGACAAATAAACCAACGGGGACTGAGTGCTAGGTAACTCTGCCAAGTACAAATGAATTATTATAAACTGGAACAGTTATAATGAAATTTCTCCCTCTAGTGGGTGTCAAATATTTTACTCCATGTAAGGGTCATAGGCAAATTACAAGCGAGATATCCAGTTTTCTTGTGTTCTGGTTTGTCTTTGTATAGTTTTTAACGACTAAAGTACAGTATTAATTTCAATTAGGTCAGTTAAAATAATTTGCAATGTTTCGTTGTTGGACATCTGTGTTTGTCACAGTTTGTCCATCAGAAATACCATGTTTGAAAATAAGGGTGTCCTTAAGTGCACTTGGCACCAGGACACCTTAGGCCGTAGTTCGAGGATCGACTTTGTAGTCGTGTCACCTGACTTGTGGCTGCATGTTCTGAACACTCAGGTGAAGAGAAGAGCTGAGCTGCCAACTGATCACCACCTGATGCTGAGCTGGCTCGATGGCAGGGGAAGCTGGCCTCCAAATCTGGCAGGCCCAAGTGAGTAGTTAGGGTCTCCTGGGAACATTTGGCAGTCTCCTGTCAGAAGGTCCTTTAACTTCCACATCCAGCAGCGCTCCAACCACATCCCAAACGAGGCGAGTGACATACAATCCGGATGGGCCATGTTTCGTGCCTGCATTGTTGAGGCGGTAGCCCATAGCTGTGGCCGGAAGGTCATCACTGGCTGTTGTGGCAGTAACCCCTGAACCAGGTGATGGACACCAACAGTGAACGGTGCCATCCAGCTGAAAAAGGAAGCCCATCAGGTCTTATTGGCCTCTGGCACTCCTGAGACAGCAGACAGTTACCAGCAGGCCATTTACCTCCATTCAGCCCCAAGATAAGTTACTACACATGAGAGTAGTCCATACAGGTACTGTTGTCTGCTGAACATGTAGCTCTGAGGCTCTTTATGTACTGTATTATTGATATACTCAAGGGAAATTATTTCCTCTGCATTTTAACCTCTCCACAGTGACCACACACACACACTTGGAGCAGTGGGCTGCCACACACACATTGGGATACCAGGGAGCAGCTGGGGGTTAGGTGCCTTGCTTAAGGGCACTTCAGCCACGAATGTAGAGGAAGGGAAGGCTCACTCCCCCACCACCACACATTTTTCCTGCTGGTTGGGGAATTGACCCAGCAATCTTTCGGTCCCAAAGCCGTTTCTTTTACCATTAGGTTGCAATACCAGTTTGATGTGTGGCTCTGCTGTAGATTATAGTAGACAGCCAATTTTAAGATTAGAGCCTACTTACTTCCAGCTTTCTCCTTTTTTAAAGCGCCACTGCTGCAAAGTTTATATTTGAATAGTCGGTACAGCCAATGTTTCACAACTCTGGATTTGAGGGCAAAGGATTCGTCTATGAAATGATCAAAACAGAGGTAGGAATATTAGCCCATCTTCCAGTCTTTATCTCCTACAGCTAAATTTACACAAATGGCTTGCTCTGTTCTTCTGTCCTCTTCACTTAGAAACAGGTAAAAACTTTTACTTGATCCAGTCGCATTATTGCAGTCCACGGCACGACAGTAAGGCAGGATTACAATTACAAAGGAGGCCAAACAAAACCTGGATGCACCCGCTCAAGCATGCAAATGAAGCTAACAGGAAATAGTCTGCTGTGCCGGCATTTCACCAAAATGACTTCATGCACCGAGTGGTCAAGGAAATTGCAGAAGAGAGATTCAGGTTCAACAGCATTCTACAAATTATCGATTTTCTAAATACAATATCAGTAATTGACAATCAACTTCTTTTGTTCATATATTTTCTACTTTATCGACTTAAAAAAGATCAGAAAAATTTATATTTGCCCATCCTCTTGAAGGATTTTTCGGGATTTCAGAATCCCCCCAACATGAACCCATGCACAGATCACTCACAAAAATGTTAATAAGTTCTTCACAGCTCTGACCCTCCACTAAGATCAACAAAAATCACATTCGTAGGTTTTGTGTAATCCTGCAAAGAAAAAAAAAAAAAAAATCCTTCCATAAATGCTTGTTCATCATCGTAATATCTTATCCCTGTAGGGTAGTGTAATCAATTGGTCTCTCCCGGGAACGCTTGCTACTTGTCCCCAGAAACACGCTGACGGCTTTGACGCTCCTCATTTTTACGAAAGTCAGCAATGGTTCTTTTACACGCCTCTCACAATAGTCAGTGAGAGACATGGACCGCCTTTGATAACCCAGTTAGCTGCACTGGGGGGACAGTGACAACCCTGTGGGGACTCGAACCCCCAACCTTAGGATCAGCGATTCTGTGCCCTATCCACTAGACCACCACTGCCCTAAATGCTTGTTAAAAAAGCATTTAATAAATTCCTGGACCCGGACTCTGAACCAGGTTGGCTCTTTCGATGTTATGGGTTACGGACAGAATAAAATGGGTTGAGCTGCACTTTGGAGGGAGAGAGAATATAACTACAGATTATTCACTGTTCCGTCTTGGGACTGGTAGCGTAGCTCAGGCAGTTACCAGATGTGCTGGCGCATAAGAGATTATTTTAACCTGCAGAATAAAGTGTGAAATCCACCGTGCTTATTTTTACTGTCTTACAGGTTATAATTTCGAATGAGAATTATAGTCTTGATGAATCTGTAAAAGTCAAACAGAAGTCAGGGAAATATGGGGAGAAATAGCAGGGCAAAGGTGAGAAAAGATCACAAAAGGACTTACTTTGAATTGCATTTTGCGATGCGATATGGAATATTTCGGACCTTGTAAATACATCGCCTCCCTCGCTAAGTGGCGGAGTAACAAATGCTCAAATGAAATGGAAAAAAAAGAGCCAAAAGTACTATATGTCCAGTAACACCTCACAAGACGAGTGTCCCTTTATGAGAGCAACTTGCTTCACAAGGGACGCTTTCTAATATTTTCTGCACTGAAAGACAAGGAATCTCTCATAACACGTGGATGCAGAATAAGCAAAACAAAGAATCACTCGTTCACTTGATCACACAGCATCTGTCAGTGCCTGCGGAATGCTGGGCGAGTCAAAAAGCAGCTCTTGCGAGTTTACTATTAACTTTATGCTTTTTGGTTTTATTTCCTACATTGAATGCTGTGTCAACATGGCAACAAAAAAAAAAAAAAACATTGGAAAGGACAGAGACAAAAGCACCGCAAAAATAAATAACTGCTTATTCTCCTTCCAAAAACTACTCCCTCCTCTTCCTCATGTCCAAATGATTGCGTCCTCTAGGAAAAGTGCAGGTTTGTTTTTACTTGTTATACATCTTTATCAATTAATTTTTATTTCTATTGTGAAATTTGGTTATTATTTCTGAGCGAAACAACCTTTAACATGTCTAATATTAAGCATATTTGGGAGTCCTTTGGGAATTGGAACACAATGAGTTTTGCATTTTTGTTATGGAAAGTTTTTTGTTTTGTTACCTTTGCTTATTATATGAGCATTTCGCTCTATGAGCTGAAAACCCAGAATGAATTACACTCATGTTGTGAGATGCAACAGTGTTTGTGTGCGTGTATTATATACACACATACATACATAAACACAGTCACTATCCGAGTTACGACCGAGATCGGTTCCAACCAACCAGTCGTAAGTCGGATATTTATCACAATGAAACCGACACCACGCAGCACTCGCTATGAATTCATGCGAAGCGTATTCTTCACCTGCACGTTCTTTCAACATGTGAAATAAACTTGTAGCCTTACTTTGCACTGCTCGCAACATCACTTTCACATTTCTTTGCCTATTATCTTCCAACCACGTGTATAGCAACTTTTCCTTCTCTGCAATCGGTCCTTGATGCTGTTTTGTGGCGATTGTTGACTTGATTGGAGCTGCTGCTTTCACTGCTTCCTTAATCCAGTCCTTATCCTTCAAAATTGTAGACCCCGTGGAGTGGGAGAGATAGAGATTTCACTTTTACTTTCATCTTTGTCTCCAACGTCAGTGCCTTCCTTGCTTTCTTTCATCAGGTAGAATTTCCACCTGATGAATCGGACTCCATTGGGGGGGCCATGGTAACGGTGTACAGTAAATGAATGTAAATTTGTACTGTAACAGAGATGTTACTGCGACGGTATCTACTCACTGAGTGTACTGGTAGAATGCTGTGAGTGTGAGATGCCACAACTATCTCATGTACTGCGCTGCCAGACAGATACACTAAACTCATAATAGGCATCTGATAGACGTGGTCGTAACTCGCGTACACTGTAACTCAGATAGTGATTGTGTATATATATATATATATATATCACACACACTCCACCGAAAGTAGGCGCTTGTAGCACTACTACACTTTTGAGATAAAGGCCAGAAAAGTAAAAATGTTCCATTTTTATTGAAATTCAGATTTTTGCATAAACTATTAAAACAAGTATTCAACCATCACTTACTAACCCGAAACCGACTAAAACTCACTAAAAATGTCTCTTATTTCCATTTTCTGACGAGTACCCTCAAAAAACTAGATAAAAACAGGAGCAAACTTACTGGTTTTCATTGCAATTATTCACCGAGTTCGGTACAAGACACACGATAATCCATACACCAGAAGAACAGTCGTGAAGTCGTCTCTCCATTTTGGATACTGTTTTGATATTAAATGCCGTTTCAGTGAATAAAATAAAGGTTATGAAGACGATATGCTCATAAACAATGCAGGCTAGTTGCTAAGGAAGATCTGAAACAAGCACACTGATTGGTCAGCTCTGGCTTGCACATGCGCAGTGCCCGTCACACATTAACTTCTGGTTGACTTCCTGCTTCTGGTTTACCGCATGCGGAAGTTATCTCTGACTTTCTCTTCAATAACAGTCATCAAGTTTATTTATAAGATTGTGAATACACGTCATTTCTGGAAAAGGAGAGTAAAATGTTACCTGTGATGCATTAGTATAGATAGAATTGTTTTCTTCTTGCTAGGGGGGGGGGGCGTAACAGAAAATAATTGAGAAGCACTGGTATAGATGTTAAATTCGACGTGAGAATTGGGCTTTGAAGATGCCGGAATGCTTGCCGTTCTTGAAGATTATTTCGCCGGTGAGTATTTGTCGCTGCATGCAAAATTTGATTATGGAATTTTTTTGATTATTTGATTTGTGTGTAATCTTGTCTGGACTGGACATGCTGGACCGTGGGTTGTTTAGTTTTGTACAAAAATTGGTCAGGATCTGAAAAATACTTAAATGTTTCATTCCTTTTACAGATGAACAAACTGATGATGATGCTGCCAGCTGTGTTGATGAAGATTTTGATGTTGATGAAGAAGAGGCATCTGTTAATAAAAGTGTGCATGAGTCATTTGTTTGATGATGTGATCCTTTCTGCTGAGCAGGTTATCGATGAAGAAGATAATGATAAAGATGATGACAGAGTTGATGAAGCTTACTCGTATAAAGAGATCAGAGAGTTTTGTTATATGGTTTTCTTAATTTCAGTGTGATTGTTTGAACCTGACAGTGTTTTTTTTTTTCAATCAGTATCATTTGAAGGCATTTAAACCTTTATATAATGGTCGAAAAGATACATACTGATCTTATTGGAATAACCAGAAAGGAAAAAAATATATATAGTCGTTTACCATGGTGACTAATGGGTTTAAAAAGGGCGTGTCAGGTGAAAATGAGGATGATTTCTCTCATCTTCCTAAAACTCTTCCTAGACATGTTTTCTAAAAGTTTATACGGCTGAAGTGCATAAAAATGTTTGGTTGCTAAAGACTAATGATGTTGGAAGAAGTGCAATCTTGTGCTCATTTTTCTCTAAAACATCTTTTGAAATTTTTAGTTGAATGCTGACACAATAAATGGCACAGCTCGCTCAGTTTTCAAGGTATTGACAAACTTTTTGCTGAATTTTGCAGCTTTGGGCCTCCTCGATCTGATTATGTAAAAATCTCATTTTTGGATGCAACAGCCTACTTTTGGTGGAGTGGCTCACATACACACACACACACACACACAATATATATATATATATATATATATATATAAATAAATAAACACACACACACACACACACACACACACCCCCCTTTCCTTTCGGCTGGTCCCTTCAGGGGTCGCCACAGCAAATCATCTGCCTCCATCCCTGTCCTCTGCATCTTCTTCTCTTACGCCAACTACCTTCATGTCCTCCTTCACCACATCCATAAAGCTCTTTTTTGGTCTTCCTCTAGGCCTTCTGCCTAGTAGTTCCAACCTCAGCATCCTACTACCAATATATTCACTATCCCTTCTTTGTACATGTCCAAACCATCTCAATCTAGCCTCTCCACCTTTGTCTCCAAAACCTCTTACATGTACTGTCCCGATCCTTTGCATCCTCGTTACTCCCATAGAGAACCTCAACATTTTCATCTCTGCTACCTCCAGCTCTGCCTCCTGTCTTCTCCTCAGTGTCACTGTTTCTAACCCATACAACATCGCTGGCCTCATCACCGTCTTGTACACTTTTCCTTTCATTCTTGCCGATACTCTCCTATCACACTGGACACTTTTCTCCAACTATTCCAACCTGCCTGCACACGCTTCTTGACCTCTTTTCCACACTCTCCATTGCTCTGGATTGTTGAGCCTAAGTACTTAAAATCCTCCACCTTCTTTATCTCTGCCCCCTGTAACCTCACCGTTCCTCCTGGGTCCTTCACATTCACACACATGTATTCTGTCTTACTGAGGCTAACCTTCATTCCTCTCCTTTCCAGGGCATACCTCCACCGCTCTAGATTTTCCTGCACTTGTTCTCTGCTCTCACTGCAGATCACAATGTCATCTGCAAACATCATAGTCCATGGAGATTCCTGTCTAACCTCGTCTGTCAGCCTGTTCATCACCATAGCAAACAAGAAGGGGCTCAGAGCTGACCCTTGATGCAGTCCCACCTCCACCTTGAATTCTACGGTCAGGCCGACAGCACATATATCTTCTTTTCCTTTTGGCTTTTCCCCTTTTCAGCGGGTGCCACAGAGAATCATCTGATTCACATGTTTTGATGAAGCACACACACCCACACACATACGTACACACACACATTTTATTCTGCTCAAAAGAGAAACACAAAAAGTATCATGCTGTATTCCTTTTGTCCTGCATGTGTTAGCATTACCCAGACATGATTCTACTGCTGTTTACATTTGACACTACAGTTGATATTTTCAAGGAAGAACCAGTGATGTATTCAGTTATTGTGCAAACTAGAAATCTCCAAAGTAAACCAGGCAGAGACATTTAAGTTACAGCTAGATCTATAATCAGTGAATCGTCATTCTTTCATTCATTTTCTGAGCTGCTCAATCCTAATCAGGGTCGCAGGGAAGCTGGCACCCATCTCAACCAACTCTGAGAGAGGGCAGCTCGCCAGGCCATTACAGGGTGGGAACACGTTGACAGTCATGCAGCTACTCTTGACGAAAGTCAGCAATGGTTCTTTTACATGAAACTCTCACCGTAGACAGTGAGAAACATGGCCGGCCTTTGATAACCCATTTAGCTGCACCTGGGGGACAGCAGTGACAACCACTGACAGTGGGGCTTGAACCCCAAACCAAGGGATCGGTAATCCAGCACCTTACCACTGGACCACCACTGGGCCACCAATCCTCATCAGTAGATCGATTAAGTGAAAAACATGCACTGTAGTGATACTTGTGTTGTTGAAGCAAAAGAACCAGACCCGACTCAGGGTTCCACTCAAAAACATGTAATGATGGGAAACATAAGAGGGTCATCGAGGCAACCAAAAGCGGCAAGAATCGAGTCCGGTTGCTCAGACTGAACATGGAAAAGAAGCTTCTGACAGATCAGAGGTTATCAGGATGCATCCGTGTGATTTGTGTCTTATTTTCCTTTATTTTGGGTGAAGATCGAAAGACACCGGGTTATCAAAGGTTGGCCATGTCTGTCACTGTCTATGGTGAGAGGTTCATATAAAAGAACCATTGCCGACTTTCATAAAGAGGAGCTGCAAAGCCGTCAGCGTGTTTCTGTCCCTTGGGTTGTGACAGGAAGGGCATTGACCTAAAAACCTATGCCAAATCAAATGTGCGAATCAGATGATTCGCTGTGGTGACTCCCGAGAAAGGGAAAAAGCTGAACGGAAAAGAAGAAAAACTTTGAAAACATTTTATGTGAAAAAAGAAATTTGTACAAAGTTGTACATAAAAGCACACATCATTGACTAATAGCAACTTATAACAACTAAAACCCATTATAATAACAATAATCATAATTATTTTAAAATTTGTTTACTGTTGATGAACAGACTACATATTGTGGTAAGCTGTTCCACATGCTGACTGTACGGTTACTAAAAAGTATTTTCTAACATCCAATCCTGACCTTTGAACTTGCATCATATGGGAATGGCCCCGAAGGCCCCTATATTCCCTCATCTCAAAGAAAGCACTGCTGTCAATAATCTCAAAAACATTCAAAAATTTCAAAACTTCAATGAGATCTCCTCTGATGCGTCTTTTCTCTAAAGTAGTTCGTCCAAGTTCCCTCAACCCGTCTTCATAATCCAAATTCTCGAGTCCAGGGACCATCTTAGTAGCCCTCCTCTGGACTTTTCCCAAAATGTCCCTGTCCTTCTGCAAGAACGGGGACCATACCTGAACACGATACTCTAAGTGTGGTCTGACATCGCTTTTATACAAGACTAAAAAAGACTCTTTGGTAATATAATTGAAGGACCTTTTAATGAGTCCTAATGAGCTTTTGCAGCTGCATTGCTCATGTGCTTTGAAAAGGACAATATTTTTGTAAATAGTATACTGAGGTCTTTTTCCTCTGACACAGTTTCAGTTTTTTCTCCATTCATATTGTAATCATAACAGGGGTTTTTCCTCCCAAAGTGCATAACCTTACATTTTTTGCTATTAAAGCAAAGTACCCACTCTTTGGACCATGAACCTAATTTTTTTCAAGTCATTTTTAACACAATCATGGTCTACCAAGGAGAGTATTGGATAAAAAATGTTTGTATCGCCAGCAAAGATTTTACTTTTTGCTGTCAGCATACCAGGCAAATCATTAACAAAGACTAAAAATAAGACAGGTCCTAAGACCGAGCCTTGAGGGACACCACTTGTTACTCTCAATAAAGATGACTTGCTACCATTGACACACACACACACACACACACTGTTTCCTGAAGAAGAAGAAGAAGAAGAAGATTGAAGGAAAATACAGAGAGGTTGGTGAGGGCAGAGCGTTTCTCGCTGCTGGAACAGAACCGAGAACAGGAGCGCTGTACGGTGGAAGAGGAAGAATCCAGTGGCTTTTCCCGGAGCACTTGTTCTTGTTATATGACACAGTGTGGATTAAACTCGGAGATGGAAACACAACACGGGCATGCAGGATCGGCTCTCACCTGTCCGCGAGCTCCAGCACCTCATGCACGTTGCTCGTGCTGACACGGATCTCTCCGGTGTACATGAACTGCACTACGCCTTCGACGGTCTCGCGCTCGGGCCCCGTCTCGCTGCTCCATTCCTTCATGTCCACGCGCCGCGACACAGACTCCGCGAACTGGCCCCCGAGGAGCGGGGTGAAGTAATCAGTGGCGGCTGCGAGTACGGACCGGTGTGCACCGAGTTCGAAGCCGGTGCCGGTGCCCGCGCCCTCTCCGCCACCTCCGCCACCTCCGCCTCCTCCTCCGCTGCTGAATGCCAATGTGACGTCGCAGAACAGCCCGAGTTTGCGCTGCTCGTTCTGCCGCCGCGCGAGCTCCGAGCAGTGCAGCGCTGAGGAGAACTGCTCGGCCTCCTCCGGTTCACCGTCACCCGCTAAAGCTGCCGCTGCCGCCGCCGCCGCCGCCGCCGCTGCCGCCGCGGGCCGGTGCGCCTCCTCCGGGCTCGCGCCTGAACTCGAGCCTGTGCTCCGGGCTGGATTTGGGCTTGAGTTCGGGCTCGAGTTTGGTACCGCCGCCGCCATATCGCGCGCCTCAGCGGGTCGGAACCGGAACAAACGCGCTAATTCAATTCGGTAAAGCAGACTCAAGCACACGCACACAAACATAAACGCCGAAGACAGACGAAGGCGCGCACGCGCATGGACAACCCAGATGACGTTGCCATAGAGTCGAAGCCGCTTCCGGAAGTGAAAGGGACAGGTCATGAACTGGCTCAAATCGATTTATTTTAAAATATTTAATAACTACATTTATCTTATTATAAACAGTGTTCCATTCCATGTGCATAGTGATTTAAAACGAATTACAAATATGTTAATAATTATCAACGTTCTTTTGCAACCCTACGAGGGGGGGTCACGGACTCCAGCACCCACAATCCTCCTCTGCAATCAGAAACTTAGCACGTCATTATTACGTCACTCAAAAATATTTCGCTGGAGCCAATGGCTAAAGGTACCCATCTTCTACTCCTTCTTCTTCTTTTCCTTTCGGATGCTTCCTTCAGGGGTCGCCACAGCAAATCATCTGCCTCCATCTCACCCTGTCCTCTGCGTCATCTTATCTTACGCCAACTGCCTTCATGTCCTCCTTCACCACATCTATAGATCTCCTCTTCAACATTTTCATCTCTGCTACCTCCAGCTCTGCCTCCTGTCTTTTCCCCAGCGCCACTGTTTCTAAACCATACAACAGCGTTGGCCTCATCACCGTCTTGTACACTTTTCCTTTCATTCTTGCCGATACCTTCCTATCACACATCACACCGGACACTTTTCTCCAACCATTCCAACCTGCCTGCACACGCTTCTTCACCTCTTTTCCACACTCTCCATTGCTCTGGATTGTTGAGCCTAAGTACTTAAAATCCTTCACCTTCCTTATCTCTGCCCCCTGTAACCTCACCGTTCCTCTTGTGTCCTTCTCATTCACACACATGTATTCTGTCTTACTGAGGCTAACCTTCATTTCCCTCCTTTCCAGGGCATACCTCCACCTCTCTAGATTTTCCTCCACTTGTTCTCTGCTCTCACTACAGATCACAATGTCATCTGCAAACATCATCGTCCATGGGGAATCTTGTCTAACCTGATCTGTCAGCCTGTGCATCACCACAGCAAACAAGAAGGGGCTCAGAGCTGACCTTTGATGCAGTCCCACCTCCACCTTGAACTCTTCTGTCACACCGACAGCACACCTCACCACTGTCTTACATCTCTCATACATGTCCTGCACCACTCTAACATACTTCTCTGTCACTCCAGACTTCCTCATACAATACCACAGTTCTTCTCTCGGCACCCTGTCATATGCTTTCTCCAGATCCACAAAGGCACAATGCAGCTCCTTCTGACCTTCTCTGTACTTCTCTATTAACATCCTCAAGGCAAACACTGCATCTGTGGTGCTCTTTCTTGGCATGAAACCAAACTGTTGTTCACAAATGCTGACCTCTGCCCTTAGTCTAGCTTCCACTATTCTTTCCCATAACGTCATCGTATGGCTCATCAACTTTATCCCTCTGTAGTTGCCACAACTCTGCACGTCTTTATGAAAGTCAGTAATGGTTCTTTTACATGAGCCTCTCATCATAGACAGTGAGAGACATGGCCAGCCTTTGATAACCCAGTTAGCTGCACTGGGGGGACAGTGACAAGCTTGTGTAAAGTAAGACTCGAACCCCAACCTTAAGGTTAATCGATCCAGCGCCGTTAACCACCAGGCCACCACTGCCCTCAAACTGTTTATAACAAGTTATGATCCTCAAATTACTTTTTTCTGAGATACTGATGATTTTTATTTATTTCTTTATTTTATACAAAATAAGGTGTGAGGAATACCAAAAAGATTTTCTGATACACAGTCTCAAAGATGGCCCCAATCACAGACTCTACTAGTTTATTATGTAAGAATTTTATTAAAGCATTAAAAGATTGTATAGAGAAGAAGGAGACTATTTTAAACTCTAGGTGAAATCCAATCATTATAAAAATGAACCCGTGCTGTTTCATAGTAAAGACTCTTACACTATAATGCAAAAAAAAAAAAAAAATCAAATGATTGCAGCTAAACAGCTGTGTTGCCTTAAAAACTGGGGAGAATGCTGGGAGGGTATAGATTAGATTCTAAATGGAAAAGGGTTTCTTCTGGGCTAAAATAAACTTCAGCCTCCCCACAACCCTAATACGATCAGACATTTGATGATTTTTGGCTTCCAGCAATTTGGCATCATAGCCAAGAAATGAGTACATCAGAGGGACAGCACATGTTAGATGTTTTGGAGACAAAGTCAGAGAGGCTAGATTGAGATGGTTTGGACATGTACAGAGGAGGGATAGTGAGTATATTGGTCGTAGGATGCTGAGGTTGGAACTACCAGGCAAAAGGCCCAGAGGAAGACCAAAGAGAAGATTTATGGATGCGGTGAAGGAGGACATGAAGGTCGTTGGAGTAAGAGAAGAAGATGCAGAGGATAGGGTGAGATGGAGGCAGATCATTTGCTGTGGCGACCCCTGAAGGGAACAGCCGAAAGGAAAAGAAGAAGCCAATGATTCATATTCCCATTTCTATTCCTATCGCCAAAAAAGTCCATAAAGTTGCTCTCTAAAAACAATCAGATTGCTTTTATTTGAATAAAATTAGTCATATTTATCTTAAGTAAAAAAAAAAAAAAAACAAAACCCAAAATACTGTACACAACAAATACAGTATATCTGAAATATTGCATGGACCTTTGGAATAGGTGACAGTATAATATCAGACATTTATACTTGACTCAAATCTTACATCGTGTTAGTGAGAATAATCAGAATAAATGGGTTTAGTTTGCTGGGAAACATGAAAATGGGATAATTAAGCAATGGAAAAGGTCTACTTTGCATAGTCTGGGTTCCTCCCACATCCAGACACGTACATCCGGCTCATTGGCTGCTTCAAATTGCTCCTAGGTGTGAGTGTTTCCCTTTCAGCTTGTCTAGCTTCCTACAACTCGACAGTGAAAAGTGAGGTTCTACTGAAGCTTTCGGCATGAACACCAAGCACCACATCCTTCTTGATTCATGCAGTACAGTATATATGATGAGCGTAATGTGGTCCACACAGGGATCCACGACTGGCTGCCCTTATCAACAGGCTGACCTTCACCTTCTTGAATCAGTGCATATTGCTCACTGGTGCAGCACATTGCACCCTAATAGTCAGATCTGTCTGAATGCTGACAACGTGCCGCCTGGCTTGATGGAAGTGTCTCCATTTTCCTTCTCTTATTGCAAACTATCTCCCCTTTGGCTTCATTTACACATCTTAGGTCATTGGTTTTATTATATCCAGCATGGTGGTGTTGTATTTAGCATGTCCACCTCACAAAAAGAGGGTTCGAGTCCCCGGCTTAGCAAGGGCGTCTCTGTGTGCAGGTTGCATGTTCTCCCTGTGTTCAGGTGGGTTTCCACCCACAGTCCCAAGATCTGCACATCAGGCTAACTGACTGTCCCTGGGTGTGTATGTGTTGGCACTGTGATGGATCGGTGAGCTGTTCTGAGTGCACCATGCCTTTATTTAGAGTTGGCTGAGATTGGCTCCAGCCTCGCTACGACCGTGGTATCAGTAAACAGTTGGGCAAATGAATGAATGGTCATCGCATACAGAACGCTAATGAAGTGTTCCAGTATCTGGAAATGCTAAAAAAGAAAGGCATGCAGTATTTTCTAAGCAAGTCCATACTCCCATGCTGACAGCTTGTCTTTTCTATTAAATGTAGATGTTGTAGTATATCCTGTCGATAAGGGGCAGTGGTGGCCTGGTGGTATAGGGCACTGGATCGCTGATCCTAAGGTTGGGGGTTCAAGTCCCACTCTCCACAAGGTAGTCACTGTCCCCCCAGTGCAGCTAACTGGGTTATCAAAGACCGGCCGTGTCTCTCACTGTCTATGAGAGGTAAAAGAACCATTGCTGACTTTTGTAGAGAGGAGCTGCAGAGCCGGCAGTGTGTTTCTGTCCCTTGCTAAGGGTTGTGCCAGGAAGGGCATCTGACATGAAAACCTATGCTAAATCAAACATGAGAATCATGTTTCATGATCATGAGGTCACTGTGGTGACCCCTGAAAAAAAAGGTGAAAAAACCTAAAGGAAAAGAAGAAGCTGTAGGACAGTACATCCTGTAAAATTGTGGAAGACAAGCAGGGCAGGGGATTCTCAATCTTCTTACCTGCACCAAACACAACCCACATTCTCCCATTTGAGCATCAGGTGATGAAACGTCCAAATGATCATCGTAGAGTCTTCATCAGTGTAAACCAATCATGTGTCACAGCCATTCAAATAACTGGACCAACAGTCCAGGGTCTGTTTCCCATAATCACGTGGGCCATGACTCGAAAGATTCCAAGACAAGGTGATTTTCTTATCTTTGGAACAATCCACGGTGACAAGCTTGCCGGAATGGAACTCAAACTGTCCATCTTTCATAGTTGGGCAATGCAAAAATTCCACCCAGTTTTTCTGACAGCTCACCTGTAACCTCACGCCGTACTGCCAGTCCTCTCTTTTCTTTACTGGATTGCATTTGCTGTGGAATGAGCATCTTACTTTACTGGCATACACATCAAATGTGATATTGATTACATCAGAGGGACAGCACATGTAAGACGTTTTGGAGACAAAGTCAGAGAGACTAGCTTGAGATGGTTTGGACATGTACAGAGGAGGGATAGTGAGTATATTGGTAGTAGGATGCTGAGGTTGGAACTACCAGGCAGAAGGCCTAGAGGAAGACCAAAGAGACGATTCATGGATGTGGTGAAGGAGGACATGAAGGTCGTTGGTGTAAGAGAAGAAGAGGCAGAGGACAGGGTGAGACGGAGGCAGATGATTCACTGTGGTGACCCTTGAAGGGAACAAATAGCCGAAAGGAAAACATGAAGATACTCATCAAATGTCATAGTATCAGTAGTGGAGAGTCTTCAAAACACGGTGAGCAATGTAAAGAAATTGTAATTATATTTTATGTTTATTTACTTTTTGCTTGAAAATGAAAGTTTCGGGCAGCATGTTGGTGCAGTGGTAAACACATGTGGCTCACAGTAAAAAGCTCATGGATTCTGGTCTGAAGATCAGCCAGGTACTTTCCTCCCTGTACTACAGTTTCCTCCCAGAGTCCAAAGGCATGTACAGTTAGGCTTCAAATAATTGCAGTGCGTTTAGAAAAATGAATAAAGATCAAAATCCTTCTTGTAGCTTTTATTTCCATACGTTCACACTCATACATTGGGAAGACTACACATTCTACTTCAAATCAAAACATGAAGAAAAATACATCAAACTTCTGTTATTCCTTTAAAGAAATGGAGGGAGGGGTGGAAATTTGTTAAAACAGCAGTATCTGCATTTCTTCTTTACAAACTCAACCATTTGTTGTATGAATTAAAAAATGTAAGGTTTGGTTTCCTTTAAAAGCACTGAACTAATATTTAGTTGTATAAACACTGGTTCTGAGAATTGCTGTACCCAGAATGATTGGATGACACTCCACAGTTCTTCTGGATTTCTTGGTTCTGCTTCAGAAGCTGCATTTATAATGTCACCCCACAAGTTTTCTATTGGATTAAGGTCCAGGGATCGGGCCGCCACTCCAGAACGTCAATCTCGTTGGTCTGGAACCAATATGTTGCCGTTTACTGGTGTGTTTTTGGGGTCGTTGTCTTGTTGGGACACCCATTTCAAGAGCATGTCCTCTCCAGCATAAGGTGGCACAACCTGTTCAAGTATTCTGATGTATTCAAACTGATCCATGATCCCTGGTATGCGATAAATAGAGCCAACCCTATTATGAGAAACATTCCCACATCATGCCTGCGCCACCAGGCTTCAGTGTCTTCACAGCATACGGTGGCTTGAATTCATTGTTTGGGAGCCGTCTGAAACAAACCGGCCACTAGACCCAGAAGAAACAATTTTACTTTCATCAGCTCACAAAATGTTGCGCCATTTTTCTTCAGGCCAGTCAATGTGCTCTTTGGCGAATTGTAACCTCTTCGGCATGACCCCTCCCCCCCCAGCATTGGGACTTTTCTGTGGCTTCTTGCCGATAGCTCGGCATCACATCGTGCGTCTTCTAACTGTAACAGGACTCACAGGTAACTTTAGACGTCCTTTGATCTTCCTGGAGCCGATTGTTGAGTCTTTGCCATTTTGGTTCTTCTTCCATCCATTCGAATGGTATTTTTTCCACTTTCTTCCACGTCTTTCAGGTTTTGGTTGCCATTTTAAAGGATGTGCAATAATTGAAGCTGAGCAGATTTGCATTTTCTGCCCTTTCTTATGTTTTCCCTTGTCCAGCCAACCTTTTAATTAAGGTTTCTTCTTAACAATGTCTGGAATGACCCATTTTCCTCAGAATTTCAGAGAGAAATGCTCTACAAACAGCCTGCACATCATTTACTGCCCTTCTTCCTTAAATTAGTATAATAATTGGCACCTGTATTTCAAAGCGTGAATGATGTCACGAATTGAACTCACACTGCTATTATTTTGAACACGCCCCTTTCAATTTGTGATTAAATTGCACAGAATCAGCAGCATGTATGTCTTGAGTGTTGGGTCTGTTGGATTCTATTCCTCTACTACATCTGCTAGTAAATTATTTGCTGTAAAGAAATATAATTTCTACCAAAATCAGTGATTGATCAGGTTAGTAATGTTTGACCGCTATTATTTTGAACACAACTGAATATTAGACTAAATGGCTGTTCCGAACTATCCCGTCATGAGTGTGAATGGTTGGGTATGGTGGACATGCAAACCACTGGCGAGGTATCTAGAGTGTACTCCACTTTCAACCGGAGTTGGCCTGGATAGGCTTCAGTCTCCCTAGTGACCAGAGTAGGATGAACACAGAACATTGGACATTAACGCGGCTACTGAATCACAGTTGCACTCTGACCTTCAAAGACGTATTTTATCGTGGCGTTGTGTGAATTTACAATAAATCTGGCCGAGCAGAGATCCGTGTGAGAGAAAGGGATGGGTGATGTTCGTGTGTATGATGTATGATCTTTGCGGTAACACAGTAAAAATGTGGCTCTTGGTCTCGGACTGGTTGGCCACCCCTGCTTTATGGTTACACATCCTAGATCAACCGTTTCAAGGTCAGAATAATATGTTTCACCAGTGAAGCCAAAGTATTGCCCCTGCGATGGCCTGGCGAGCTGTCCAGCGTGCAGCCCACCCTCGCTCGGAGTCGGCCGAGATGGGTGCCAGCCTCCCTGTGACCTTAATTAGGATTAAGTGGTTCAGAAAATGAATGAATGGACTAATGAAGCCACACACACACACACACACACATGCGTATTATTATATTCTAGAGTATTACAGTTTTAAGCTCATTTATTTTTAAAAAAAGAAGGAAAACAAATTATAGCAAAAAGCCGCTTGGTTTTTCAATAAAGAAACAAACAACTGTTGAAGAATTCCAGTCTTCCCCCAAAACCCAGAGGTGCACAGAAAGGGAGTGTGTGTACGATTAGAGACGAACGTGAATCATGCAGTCAGGCTGGTGAATGAGACCCTGAGGTGCGATGTGAAGCTGTAACATCAGGACGTTTTTCAAACAGGAACAGCAGGCGTCGAACCGAGTCGCCTTCAGGTTTCACTAATAATCAAACTGAACACCACACAGGCATGAAGTTACAGGTGTGTGTGCGCTGCCTTCATGACACTCATTACCGAGTAAAGCAGGCATGAATGTGTGTGAAAGAGAGATGAGTACACTAAACTAGAATTAAAAGATTTTCTGCTCTGTAACAGCGTTATCTTTCCCAATTATCTTTCGCCATTTCCCAATCCTGCTTTTAACCCACCCTTGTCCATTTCCCCTCAAAATCAACTTCAAAACAAAAAATAATAATCATAATTACCTGTGATGTTTTGCTCCACCAGGGCACAATTTATAATGGACTATAAGAATGTTATCATGCTAGCTAGCCATCACATTAGACCGGCTTCAAAGGAAGCTAGTCATCTGGCTGACCTAGTTATCATGGCTAGTATGAATACCAGGTGTCAAGACGCTAGTTATTATTGAGCTACCAGGTAGCTAGTTACGGATCGTATCAGTCTGCCCATGTAACTACTATCTGGTCTCCTAACTGTTTTGTAAACGGTTAAGAAGTAGCATTCTTGTGAATAAACTACTGTGAAAACTACCTTCCTCTCAGCCAAACAAGTGGTTGGTTATAGAAGCAGCGAGTCAAATCTTCAGAAGCTTGCCAGCAAGAGTGTTAGTTATTATATACAAGGAGTTCCCACATCCCACTTAAACTGATTACACTTGCTAGCACAGCTAAACATCTTATGAAATCGGCTAGTAAACTAGTTTGTAAAGACATCTACTAGTTCCCAAACTAATTAGTTATCAACAAAAAGAACTGACTATGAAACCCGCTAGTGAATGATACTAGAGGAACTGAAAGTGACAGCAAGTTTAACTCGTTTTTATGTTCGTGAATTGGGAAAAGTCTGTTTCGAAATCAGCTGATCATCTCGCTAGAAAACCAGGTAGTTATTTGGTAACCTGTAATTAAGACAACTAGTGGCCGACCAGGTTAAGTAATGCGCAACACTGTTAGTAAAGGAATCAGAGACTTGCTACACTGTCTGACAGGACGCCATTTAGCATGCTGTAAGAACACCGCAGTAATCTTACTGTTCTTAGTGTGTGAGGTCACTGAAACAGGTCTCCAGGGTGCTAGAGGAAGTTGACTGGTGTGTGAAATGCAGCACAGAGATGCAGCGACGGGCATTAAATAAGTGTTCCCTAAACATAACGTGAAGATAAATAGCGTCTCCCCCCTCCAGTTCATCCTCCAAAACGTGACACGAAAGCCATGAGGCTCACATGGACATGTGCTCAGGAAGCACGTAGGAGATGTCGTCCCATGGGTGGCGGTACAGGCCCTGTTTCAATCGCTTCTGGTCCAGGTAGTGACCTGGAGCATAGAAGACATGAGGCAAAAAAAAAAAAAAAAAAAAAAAATCAGTATAATAGCATTATGGCTCCACAACAAATCACACACTGCAGTACATGAGAAAAACTTCAGTAAGAGAATATCTTCGTCTGCGCACTAACATCTGCTGGTGCACTGTTTACTGTGTTATGGTGGTGATTTGAGACATAGCTCATTATCACCCTTACCCTGGCTGCTACACTCAAGTGTCAATATATACTACAGTATATTGGCATTTGTGACACAACCATGATGTGTAATGCAGCGTATTGTACCGATGAAGCCCATGCTGCGTCCCAAAACGAAAATCCCGTTCAGAGCTCCGATTTCCACAAACTCATCTGCTTCATCTCTGAAACATCCAAAAAGAAATAATAATAATAATAATAATAATAATAGAGGAGCACGTTATAAATCAGAATTGACAACTGCCCTGTCCTCAGTCGTGCTGCTCAGAGCATGTGTGAATGTGCTCACCGAGTAAATCCTCCACATGTTCTCAACAAATCCACAAACGCCACACCGATAAAACCATCCACATTCAGGATCAGATTTGGCTTCTGTAATACAGGAAAAACACACACACACACACACACACACACACAGAGAGAGAGAGAGAGAGAGAGAGAGAACACAAAGCACAGAGAGATTTAATCTTTAATTTTATAAACAAATGGTTAAAATTGTTTTCAAATTGTGCTATAATTTCTTAAACACACCATCTAAAAGTATTTATAATGAAAATTAAAATTAAAGGCAAAGACAACACTTGTTTAAAAGTTAATTCTAAATCTCCAGAATAATATCTTGCGGTGTGTAAAACTTGAGGCTGATAAACGATTTCAGACACTTATTTGACAACTGAGTCTCACAATGATGATGTCATCCAGGTCTACGTTAACATGTACAAGTACAGAAATTTGCTGCATCCATGTCATTTGTGAGGCGCTCCACCGAAAGTAGGCACTTGTCGCACAGACCACTTTTGAGATAAAGGCCAGAAAAGTAAAAATGGTCCATTTTTAATCGAAATTCGGATTTTTGTATAAATTATTAAAACAAGTATTCAACCATCACTTGCTCACTTGAAATCGACTAAAACTCACTAAAAATGTCTTGTTTTTCCATTTTTTTCTGACGAGTACCCTCAAAAAACTAGATAAAAACAGTAGCAAACTTACTGGTTTTCGTTGCAATTATTCACCGAGTTCGGTACAAGACACACGATAATCCATACACCAGAAGAACGATCGTGAAGTCGTCTCTCCATTTTGGATACTGTTTTGATATTAAAATGCCGTTTCAGTGAATAAAATAAAAGTTATGAAGACGATATGCTCATAAACAATGCAGGCTAGTTGCTAAGGAAGATCTGAAACAAGCACACTGATTGGTCAGCTCTGGCTTGCACATGCGTAGTGCCCGTCACACATTAACTTCTGGTTGACTTCCTGCTTCTGGTTTACCGCATGCGGAATGCTCTTTAATAACGGTCATCAAGTTTATTTATAAGATTGTGAATACACATAATAGCAGCATTAGTATAGATCAGTGCTTCTCAAATAGTGGGGCGCGCCCCCCTGGGGGGGCGCAATGGGATGCTGAGGGGGGCGCGTGTGACCCAGGAGAACATGCTTTTTTTCCGCCGGACTCCAAGAAAGTGTAATTGCACATCCACTCCAGTAGTTGGCAGTGGCGCCCTCATTGCACATTGAGCAGGAGAGTTGCAGTGTCATGCTTCAAACCTCGCTGAGAAGCTGTGCGCTGCAAAACGTGCTCATTGTAGCCATTAATCTTGGCTTCCTCATTTTGAGAAAAAAAAATCAGCACAAATTGTTCTATTTGTTCTTGTTTTGTAGGTTAAAGTGTTTATATATTGTGCTCCTGAGTTAATGTTTCTGAAGTCAATTTGAATTAATTATTTATTGATTTTATTTTCAGCAGCAAATGGTGTGGTAAGTTTGTCAAAAATGTAACAAGGATATTATTATTTTTAAATTTAAGGCAAATTGATGCACTTTCTTTTCCAGACTAATAAAAAATGTTAAAAAAGTTATTCTTGTAAGTTGAACTATATCTCTTTCTTTTTGTTTTATTTATGTTAACAAGGATACGATATAATGAAGAGATATACCTGTAACTATATTATAGAAAAAAGTTATAATTTATAGTTGCGGCGGAAAGTGGGTGGTGGGGGGGGCGCGAATTGTTTTCTTCTTGCTAGGGGGGGCGTAACAGAAAATAATTGAGAAGCACTGGTATAGATGTTAAATTCGACGCGAGAATTGGGCTTTGAAGATGCCGGAATGCTTGGCGTTCTTGAAGATTATTTCGCCGGTGAGTATTTGTCGCTGCATGCAAAATTTGATTATGGAATTTTTTTGATTATTTGATTTGTGTGTAATCTTGTCTGGACTGGACATGCTGGACCGTGGGTTGTTTAGTTTTGTACAAAAATTGGTCAAGACCTGAAAAATACTTAAATGTTTCATTCCTTTTACATATAAACAAACTGATGATGATGATGCCAGATGTGATGATGAAGATTTTGATGTCAATAAAGATGAGGCATCTGCTAATAAAAGTGTGCATGAGTTGTGTTGGTGGTGAGGATATAGATTAAGATGATAAATATTGACGGCAGAGTTGATGATGGCAGCTGTTTTGATGAAGATTTTGATGTTGATGAAGAAGAGGCATCTGTGAATAAAATTGTGATGAGTCAGTTTTGTTGTGTTTGGGATGAGATGTGATCCTTTCTGCTGAGCAGGTTATCGATGAAGAAGATAATGATAAAGATGATGATGACAGAGTTGATGAAGCTTACTCGTATAAAGAGATCAGAGAGTTTTGTTATATGGTTTTCTTATATATAGTTTTCTTAATTTCAGTGTGATTGTTTGAACCTGACAGTGTTTTTTTTTCTCAATCAGTATCATTTGAAGGCATTTAAACCTTTATATAATGGTCGAAAAGATACATACTGATCTTATTGGAATAAACAGAAATAAAAAAAAAAGTCATTTTTTTTTTTGTTCATTTTTTTTGGTGTTACCACGTTGACTGATGGGTTTAAAAAGGGCGTGTCCGATTAAAATGAGGATGATTTCTCTTATCATCTCTTCCTAAAACTCTTCCTAGACATGTTTTCTAAAACTTTATATGGCTGAAGTGCATAAAAATGTTTGGTTGCTAAAGACTAATGATGTTGGACGAAGTGCAATCTTTGTGCTCATTTTTCTCCAAAACGTCTTTTGAAAATTTTAGTTGAATGCTGACACAAGAAATGGCACAGCTCGCTCAGTTTTCAAGGTATTGACAAACTTTTTGCAGCTTTGGGCCTCCTCTATCTGACTGTGTAAAAAGCTAAGTGGCTCACATTTATAGACAGAATTGTGCTGGAGGTGTGAAAAGGTTGAGATCAGGGATGCCCAGTCTTATCCACAAGGGGCCGGTGTGGGTGTAGGTTCACGTCAACCAAGCAGTAGCCACACCTTCCACCTATGTCAATCATTGAACTAAAATTAAGAAGGATGGATGGATGGAAATTGCCCAATAGTGTTTAAATTTTGAAGCTGGGTGGCAGTCATGTTTGTGAGACAACTTTAACTGTTGAAAGTTATATTCAAATAGTATGACAAGATGGGAAAATAGAAACAAATACATCCATGATGTACATTTCATTTTAAAACTTTTTTGGCCAAATTTTAGCAATGTGGTGCTTTATTAAAAAAAGTATTTAAAAAGGTTTCTTATTACATTGGTACCTCACCTTACGAAATTAATCCGTTCCAGAGCCTTTTTTGGAACCTGGATTTTTCGTAAATGGAGTAGCATTTTACATATTTTAAATGTGCGATTTGTTCCAAGGCCCCCAATACAACGCCCTAACCCTTTAAAAATTATCCAAGTATACCTTTTAAGGCCTCCTTCTGCTTCAATATCGTACCGATGGTAGAGGGGTTGGCCATATTCCTTTGCGATATCACTCAACCGCATGCCATGAGCCCACTTCTTTTTTTTTTCACTTGAACTGGGAATCACACATGCGTGTGTGTGTGTGTGTGTGTGTGTGTGTGTGTGTTGACCATGTCTTCTTAGCAGAGTTATAATCTTACAAATGTTTATGCAAGGTTAAGAGCCTGAGCCAAAAGATAAAGTTGCAATGAGCACACATGAAAAAAATCATGAAACAACAGTAATTCTGTCCTTTACACAAAAAGCGTTATGGATGCTCCATAATAACCAATGGGAGGGAGCTACGTCATCCCTCCTGGCCAATGGGAGGCCAGCAAAGCGGGATGTTGGGCGATAGCCAATGGGCGGGAGCTGCGTCATCCCTCCTAGCCAATGGGAAGCCAGCAGGGCGGGATGTTGGAAGATATTCAATGGGAGAGCAGCTCGCGCATTTTTTAAATGGCACATTTGAATGGTGCGTTTCGTAAGGAGAACTTGTTTTGTATATAGAGACAAAAAATTTTGGAAAAATTTTTCGTAACCTGGATTTTTCGTTTGCTGGGACTATCATAAGGTGAGGTACCACTGTACTTACAAATGATTAATCACATTACTGGTAGATGTATGAATCTAAGGTATTCTGAAAATCAGCAGTGGAATTTTCAGGGGTTTTCAAGCTTTGTTGGCTTTCACTAGCTCAATGTTGAGATCTTAAAGCAAGGTGGTCTCGCCATGATAGCTGCCTCCTGACTTCAAAATTGAAACTGGTGGTTCGTTAGGTGGCTCTGTTTTGAGCTGCTGTGATGAGATGATATTGTCATCTCGTACTCTCGACCAAGGTAATGTGATGGGTGGTCAGGTCCTTTCACATTGAAACACGCTGACGGCTTTGCAGCTACTCCTTACGAAAGTCAGCAATGGTTCATTTACATGAACTTCTCACCATAGACAGTGAGAGACCTGGCCAGCCTTTGATAGCCAAGTTAGCTGCACTGGGGGGGGGGGGGGGGGGGGGGGGGAGTGACAACCTTGTGGAGAGTGGGATTCAAACCCCCAACCTTAGGATCAGCTATCCAGTGCCCTATACCACCAGACCACCACGACCCACCCAATTTTAAAAATTGAAACACCAATGAACCATTAAGGTTTTTCCCTACTGCTGTTGCTTAGCTGAAGTGAAAACCTGCACCCACACTGGCTTTTTGTGGTTTAGATTGGACACCGGGCCTAAATGGGTTGGATTGAATTCATTACCTGTGCAGTGGGAAACTAGTAGTAGAGCAAAGCCATACTTCTGTTAACCTGGGCTTTGATGACATCTTTGAGACTCCGTTTTCAAATAACGGTCCTTTAAATGATTTAAATTGAAGCTATCAGCCTAATATTTTAGGGGCAGTGGTGGTCTAGTGGTATAAGGCGCCGGATCGCTGATCCAAAGGTTGGGGATTCGAGTCCCACTCTCCACAAGGTTGTCACTGTCCCCCCCAGTGCAGCTAACTGGGTCATGTCTCTCACTGTCTATGGTGTGAGGCATGTAAAAGAACCATTGCTGACTTTCGTAAAGAGTAGGATGCAAAGCCGTCAGCGTGTTTCCGCCCTGCGATGGCCTGGCGAGCTGTCCAGGGTGTACTCTGCCCTCGCCCCGAGTTGGCTGGGATGGGCACCAGCCTCCCCGCGACCCTAATTAGGATGAAGCGGTTACAGGAAATTAACTGGATGAGCCTAATATTTTGCACACAGAAGACGCTAATCGGGGAATTTGAACAGAATTAACGTTGAACATGTATTGTCTTTGCCTTTAAAAGAAAGAAGCAGTAAAACCAAACCTTGGAGGTGGTGATCTTCTCAACGTCCAGAGCATAGTCCAGCAGCTGTGTAGCAGGAAAATGCTGCTTCACGAAGTCCTTCAAGATCTGAACTCTCATATCTGGATTATTAATCTAAAAAAAATAATAATAAACACAGAGGATTTTTATTCCAATAAAGCGACACACAAAGCACTTCATCCCAGTGCTCCACAGTTCAAGTTACTTATTCAAGGTAGACAAACATACATAATCATGTAATATGAACTGAGAGTGGGTGCATGTGTGTGTGAGAGACAAACAGACTGACTCACTGATTTGACACGGTGTCCGATGCCCATGATAAGTTTGCCGTCCTTCTTCATCTTGTTGACAAACTCCATGGGCAGCATGCCACTGTCAAACGCTTTACTGAACTGTTTGGCAGCTGCATCCAGAGCACCGCCGAACCGATCACCCTGCAACACACACACACACACTCTACTGTCTTCTCCTGATAAGAGTGACCCTTTAAATTCAATCCTCCTCATTCTCACGGAGTAATCTATGTCCCTGAGAGTTCACTAACGCTGCTGGATTTCACGCTTACTCTCACTACATACACACACAAAACAAAAAACTCGCTACAATCTACAGCTTAAATTTAAAATCGAACAAAAATTTTAAAAGGCAAAACATGGTGTCCGATTCTATTCTTCCGACTATGATCTTATGCTCCGTCCATAACCATCCCAACAAAATGCGCAACAGAGCAGCACAGAACAGAGCCGTGTGTGTTGCAGGACATACAATGGTGAGAAGGCCAGATGTGAGGCTGGAGACGAGGTCTTTCCCAGCACGTGCACACACGATCGTGTTATGAGCTCCAGATACAGCAGGACCATGATCCGCTGTCACCATCAGACACATCTCAATGAACTGACATGCGTAACGAGGCAACCTGTCATGACAAAAATGAACACACACAGCATGAACGCTATCTTTTTATAAATATGCTCTTTATAGCTTTATAGCCTACATAAATACAAGCTTTACAGATGATTATTATTAAAACAAAAATTCAACTAAAAAGACATCTCTCTCTCATACATACACTATATATATATATATATATATATATATATATACATACATATATATATATATATATATATATACATACATATATATACACACACATACATACATACACACACACACATATATACATACACACACACATATATACATACACTAGTCCTTCTAAAAAAATTAGCATATTGTGATAAAGTTCATTATTTTCTGTAATGTACTGATAAACATTAGACGTAGTTCAAGCCTTTTATTTATTTATTTTTTAATTGATAATTTTGGTAAAAAAGTAATGGAAAAACCAAAAATCCCTATCTCAAAAAAATTAGCATATTTCATCTGACCAATAAAAAAAGTCAACCTTCAAATAATGATGTTGAGTTCTGCACTCAATACTTGGTCGGGGATCCTTTTGCAGAAATGACTGCTTCAATGCGGTGTGGCATGGAGGCGATCAGCCTGTGGCACTGCTGAGGTGTTACGGAGGCCCAGGATGCTTCGATCGCGGCCTTAAGCTCATCCACAGTGTTGGGTCTGGTGTCTCTCAACTTTCTCTTCACAATATCCCACAGATTCTCTATGGGCTTCAGGTCAGGAGAGTTGGCAGGCCAATTGAGCCCAGTAATACCATGGTCAGTAAACCATTTAGCAGTGGTTTTGGCACTGTGAGCAGGTGCCAGGTCGTGCTGAAAAATGAAATCTTCATCTCCATAAAGCTTTTCAGCAGATGGAAGCATGAAGTGCTCCAAAATCTCCTGATAGCTAGCTGCATTGACCCCGCCCTTGATAAAACACAGTGGACCAACACCAGCAGCTGACACGACACCCCAGTCCATCACTGACTGTGGGTACTTGACACTGGACTTCAGGCATTTTGGCGTTTCCTTGTCCCCAGTCTTCCTCCAGACTCTGGCACCGCGATTTCCGAATGACATGCAAAATTTGCTTTCATCCGAAAAAAGTACTTTGGACCACTGAGCAACAGTCCAGTGCTGCTTCTCTGTAGCCCAGGTCAGCCGCTTCTGCCGCTGGTTCTGGTTCAAAAGTGGCTTGACCTGGAGAATGCAGCACCGGTAGCCCATTTCCTGCACACGCCTGTGCACGGTGGCTCTGGATGTTTCTACTCCTGACTCGGTCCACTGCTTCCACAGGTCCCCCAAGGTCCGGAATCGGCCCTTCTTTCACTTTTTCCTTCCCACAGACGTCCCACTGAGGTGGCTTGATAGAGCACTCTGGGAACAGCCTATTCGCTCAGAGATTTCTTTCTGTGTCTTACCCTCTTGCTTGAGGGTGTCAATGATGGCCTTCTGGACAGCAGTCAGGTCGGCAGTCTTACCCATGATTGTGGTTTTGAGTAATGAACCAGGCTGGGAGTTTTTAAAAGCCTCAGGAATCTTTTGCAGGTGTTTAGAGTTAATTGGTTGATTCAGATGATTAGGTTAATAGCTCGTTTACACTACCTGAACATGATATGCTAATTTTTTGAGATAGGAATTTTGGGTTGTGGGATCGCGGGAACTTGGAGTCTAAATGATTTCTGATTACACCAAAATTTCTGACACAATTATTCCAATTTAGTGATCCCCCACTTTCCACAGTTAATGGGGACTGAGACCCTCCCCCAAAAATTCAACTAATAAGACAGCTTTGCTGTTTTTTTTTTTTTACAATGTTTTTGCCCCTCATTTGGGATTCTTTTCATCATTAGACTCCCATTCCAAGTTAAATTGAATATCCCTAGAGTAAGGTGTAGGAGACCAGAATGCTGCAAGTACCTCCTTTGGAACCAGAGAAGGCCGAGAACACCACCTAAACCCATCTCCTCCTTGAATACCTCAGTGATGGGCATCCCAGCATAGATTAGCTCCTGTCCTCGCTCATCACAGATACTGGTCATGAAAGAGGCTGGCTTACGGATCAGACCCAGCTCCTACACACACAGAGACACACACACACACACACGTAAAACCAGTTCTGCTCTGAGTGAGGGTTCTACAGTGAGGGTTAACTGTACACTGCTGTACTGTAGTTCAGTTTATAAAGACATTAAAAGACTCACTCTGGCCCAGGAGTAGTCCATCGGCACTGTAGGAGGGGGAACTTCCTGCGCTGGTACAATAACACCACTTGCCACCAGATCCTCATACACCGTCCTGACCAAACACAACACTGTATTTAAAATACATTTATTTGTAATATGGTCACCATGTTGTCGCTCAGAAATTCTTGAAGATTCAAGAAGTAAAATTTCCTGAATTTATAGCTGCACATTTAAAAAAATAATAATAATACCCAGGAGAACAAAATAAGTAGTATTTTAATTGAAGAATTCAACAAAAAATATTTTTTACTTGAAAAACTTGTATTTTTGTTTTGTTGAAAAGCCCCAAAATATTCGATATAAAAAAGTAATGGAGGAAAGAAATCATTCTTCATATCAGAAACAATTTAAAGTCGATTAAACAACTAAAATATTTTAGCAATTTATTCTTATTTTTTTGTTATTTGAGTGAGGTTATTATAGTTCATTTAAAAGACTTAAACACACCTTTCAAACGTTTAGGGTCACAAAATCTTTCACTTTCCATGAAAACAAACTTTTATCCATCAAACGAGTTGAAAAATTAATATTAACCTGACCTGTGCCACATACTGAACCCTGAAATGTCAACCATTTTTCTGCACAACCAACATGTATTTTATATATTTGTTTTAGATGCCTAAATATTGGACTTACATGAGTAAACTATGTATGTTTTGAATAGCTCTCGTATTGTCCTTTTCAAAAACTTTTTTTTTTTTTTTTCAGGCAAAAAGGGCAACTTCTAGTCACATGACCAGAAATCCAAGATGGCCACCATGCTTTGGATCACTCAAACTTAGCTAACCAGGTGGCTCTAGTATTACTCATCATTATTGATAATGATTTTGTGATAGCAGGATTGTTGCTCAATGCAAGAGAACCTGAAAAAGGAAAACAATTGAAATATCTTGATGTCACTTAATTAGGTCCAAATGAGTCGACGTGAAAAAATTTAACTTTTACCAAATTTAGATACTGGTATAAGTTTATACAGAATTAGGCAATATTTCAAAGAATAAAACTTCAAACGGTACATATTATATATTGGTTATAATGTGCAACATAATATTAGGTAAATACAATTCCAGGATTCAAAATCGAAAGGCTACAAGTTTATTTTGCATGTTGAAAGAATGTGCAGGTGAAGAATACACTTCACATGAATTCATAGAGAGTGCTGAGTGGTTTCGGTTTGTTAAATATCCGACTTACGACCAATCTGAATTACGACTGGTTGGTCGGAACCGATCTACTTCGTAACTTGGATAGTGAGTGTATTAACACAAAAGTAAATACACTCACTATCCGAGTTACAACCTAGATTTTCAAACGTGCATGGGAAAGCCGAAGAGATCGGCTTTGGCACTGGGAAACGTGACGTAAAGCCAATTAGATCGGCTTTGGGCACTGCAAGGGTTAAGGAAAGAAGGCAGTAAATGTTGTAGATGCTGGTTATACAACATCGCTCTCTGAAATTCGAAGGAAAATGGGTTGTTCCAGACATTGTTTTCCCCTCTTCAATCAACTTTTTAATCAACATACGCTGTTCTTCTGAACAAAGTGCAGAAAATAACAGGCAGCTCAACTAAAATAACTGCAAATGATTTAAAATGGCAAACAAAACCTGAAAAACACGGAAGAAAGTGAAAGTACCATCCGAATGGATGGAAGAAGAACTAAAGACTCAACAATCAGCTCCAAGATCATCAAAAAAGGTCTAAAGTTAACAATGAGTCCTGTTATAAATAGAAGACTCCTAAGTGAATCCAAGCCATCGGCAAGAAGACACAAAAGTCCCACTGCTGAAAAAATTCGTGCTGAAGAGATTACAATTCGCCAAAAGAGCACCAGATCATAACGTGAAGGAAAAATATATCAAATGTGTTATTCTTTTAAAGAAATTGAAGAAAAGTGGATATTAGACTGTTTAAAAAAAAACAAAAGTCTGTCTTCTTTACGAACTCAAATATTCACTGTATAAACTGAGAACTGCTGTTACATCTGTGTTGTATGAGGTCAACCAACTCCTGGCAGCTGGGAACAGGTTTTCTAGCCAAGAATGACTGGACTACATTCCACAGTTGTTCTGTATTTCTTGGTTTTGCCTCAGAAGTTGCATTTCTGATGTCACTCCAAGTTTTCTATTGGTTTAAACTCCGGGGATTGGACTGCCGCTCCATAACGTCAATCTTGTTGGTCGGGAACCAAAATGTTGCTATTTACTGGTGTGTTTGGGGTCATTGAACACCAATTTCAAGGGTGTGTCCTTTTCAGCATAAAGCATTCAAGTGTTCTAAAGTATTCAAACTGATCCATGATCCTCGGGATGTGATAAATAGGCCCGACACTGTACTATGAGAAACATCCCCATATCGTGATGCTTGCGCCACCAGGCTTCACTGTCTTCACAGAGTATTGTGGCTTGAATTCATTGTTTGGGGGCCATCTAGGGGGCAACCAAAAACAACAATTTTACTTTCTATAGTCCACAAAATCTTGTTCTGTTTCTCTTTAGGCCAGTCAATGACCAAAAAAAAAAAAAAAAAAAAAAAAAAAAACTTTTTCCTTTCGGCTTTTCCCTTCAGGGGTCACTACAGCGAACCATCTGCCTCCATCTCACCCTGTCCTCTGCATCTTCTTCTCTTACACCAACTACCTTCATGTCCTCCTTCACCACATCCATAAATCTTCTCTTTGGTCTTCCTCTAGGCCTTCTGCCTGGAAGTTCCAACCTCAGCATCCTACTACCAATATACTCACTATCCCTCCTCTGTACATGTCCAAACCATCTCAATCTAGCCTCTCTGACTTTGTCTCCAAAACGTCTGACATGTGCTGTCCCTCTGATGTACTCATTCCTGATCCTATCCATCCTCGTTACTCCCAGAGAGAACCTCAACATTTTCATCTCTGCTACCTCCAGCTCTGCCTCCTGTCTTTTCCCCAGGGCCACTGTTTCTAACCCATACAACATCACTGGCCTCAACACCGTCTTGTACACTTTTCCTTTCATTCTTACCGATACTCTCCTATCACACATCACACCGGACACTTTTCTTCAACCATTCCAACCTGCCTGCACACGCTTCTTCACCTCTTTTCCACACTCTCCATTGCTCTGGATTGTTGAGCCCAAGTACTTAAAATCCTCCACCTTATCTGCCATATTGGACGGCATGATCCGGACGGCACTTGCTCATTCAACATTGCTAAACATCTTAAAATAAGTAATAGTGGTTCAACATTACCCAACTGGATGTTGTTTGTCGGTTACCAACTTCCCCGGAGTTATACAAAATAACCAGTGAGTATGGTTATATTGTGTTGTGCTGTTGGCTGTGCAAATAGACAGAGGAGTAAGCCTGCACTGTCATTTTATCGTTTTCCATCTGACCCGGAGAGAAAAGCCCCGATCCTCCCCGGAAAATTTCAATGGATTTATACGAATTAGAAAAATAGTTAATTCAGTCTTGGGGAAAAACGGAATTTCCGGCATATGCCTGAAAACTTGCACCCATGCAATAATCAAAAATTTTCTGGGACCTGATGACTTCTCCAAGCTCATCAAAGCTCTTGGGGACAAAGACGCCGGCCTCGCTCAGGACCCTGTTCTTCTCCACAGCTGTCTCTGAGGACTGATGAGCGCATGCACCCGCGTGACCAAACTGCACCTAAAAAACACCCATGCACATAACATTTACATCTACACATTTAAAGACACACACACACACACACACACACACACACACACACACACACACACACACTATAGACATGTAACACTAACCTCGGAGGAGAAGAGTGTAGCGCAAGTACCAATACACCAGCACACCACAGGTTTAGTGATCCTGCCCTCCTTAATTCCCTCAGAGATCTTATACTCCTCTGTACCACCGATCTACACAACACACACAAAAGAAGGGTGTGGAGGAAGAGTATGATCACATCAGCAGTCTGTATGCTGGTTTGCCATTCCAAGGCACAGGAAGTGACATTATTGCAGTAAAGTGCAAAATTATCTCACCTCTCCGAGCACAACAATCATCTTCACCCCTGGTGTGTCCTGATAACGCAGCACATGGTCCATAAATGTAGAGCCAGGATATCTATGTTCATACAGGACCATGGATTACTATAGCAACTGCTCATTCAAGGAGACCAGAGTGATTATTTTCCATTGGGTTCTTTTACTCTTATTATTTACACAGCATGAAGATTTTTCTCACCTGTCACCTCCGATGGCCACACCCTCATACACTCCATCCGTGGAACGGGAGATGATATTATTAAGCTCATTAGACATGCCGCCTGAGCGGGACACATATGCAACGCTGCCTGGGCGATACAACTTTGACGCCAGGATGTTGTCCAGCATTCCACCGGTGTTCCCGATCTTAAAGCAGCCCGGTTTGATCCCGCCCACCTCGAAGAGATCAAGACAAAAAAGAGCAGTAAGCAATCTTAAACTAATAATAAAACTATTTAAATACGCTACACATGCACAAAAGGCCACAAATGATGGACAGCTGGCATAGTAACCAGACAAGATGGAAAGGATACAGTAACTCTTCACTTGCAAGCTAAGTACTGGTGTATGCACTATTTGCACTCTGGGCTCTTAAGTGATTTGGGACCCAATCCACGAATGACAGTCATGGAGCAAGGGTGGGTGTGTTTACCGTAGCTGGGCCGATGATGGTGACCCCCTTCTCATCTGCCTTTTTGATGAGCTTCCGTGTGAGCGCCTCGGGGATTCCCTCAGCTATGATGGCAATGGTGTGGATCTAATAACACACAAACACAGTATTACTCTTCTTTCTCTAATTAAAAACCATGCCGGTTTTCTCAGTCTGTGACATACCCTGTGCGGAAGCACTCACTTGTGGGTAGTTCATGGTCTCCATGGTGCTGTCAAAAGCGGATCGCAGAGATGCAAAGCTGATCAGGACGTCCACTTCCGGGTGTTTCTTCATGGCGTCGGCCATGTTCTTATAAACAGGCAACAAGATCTCCTTATGGCCCCAGTAGAACTTCTGCTTGTGGTCTCCGCTGAACCCCATCAATACATAAGCAGAAATGAGCTTATTCTACATTCCGATTGGTCGTTAATTTGTACTATAAACTGCAGCTCTGATATTAGTGCACGTTTTATAATGATGTGATGATAGTTCTGATACATTATGGTTTCTATAGTAAGGGCTGTTTCGGTTGATGGAGTAAAGATTGTTTGGAAATCATTAATTTGATGAAGAAACCCTTCTTATTATACTTACGTAAATGGATAAACCATGGCGGCCACTGAGGGCTCATCACGGGAACAGACATAATCGAAATCCAGCATTCCCTGAACTGCCCGTGTCTGCATTCCCCATACCAGAGACTTCGTGTGATTACTAAACAGAGTGGTAGCTTTAGCTAGACAGAGACAGAGAGAGAGAGAGAGAGAGAGAGCGTGAGAGAGAGAAAATATATGCTCTCAGATTCCTGTGTTCAAGTTAAAATTGCCACAAACAACAGCTGATGGTACTCAGGGGCAGGGCTAACACCACTGTTGACTCCTAATTGGTCAGATATAAAATGGTCACAATTATTTTACTCCCAGAACCTAAACATTTTGTGTCTTTCTGCAGTGATATCTAGTAGCTTTATTTCGTAATCCGTTTGCAAGTCTAAACTTAATCTTTTAAAAAAAAAAACCATAAGGTTGCACTGATTTTACACCAAAATAAAAACATTCATCACGTCTGTACAGGATTCAGTCAGCAATCTGAGCTTCTGTTCCATATTCAAGTGAACAAAGGTGTTCTTGCACTATAACATCAATGTTGTAGATGGATTGTGAGTATAGCTGAAACAATATAATATCACAATGATAAAAAAAAGAAAAAAAATGCCCTTTGATTTAATTGAAATTTGTCCTGAATCTTAAATATTATAAACTATTATATTAAAAAAAAAAAGTCTTTAGGTTTTTATTTTAAATTTTAGATGCATAATTTTTTTGTAAACAAATTACAAATATACATGCACTGAGTTTAGTTATTGTGTCTTATATTGTCTTTCTGACACTTTTATGGACATTTTATAAACATGATATAGCAATGCTTCTCAAGTAACACCAAACCTCAGGTACCATCAGCTCCTGTTTCAAATCAGCCGTGTTTTTGAATGTTAGGTAATGTATAAAATAAATTAATAAAAACCCACCACTAACTACAGTACAGTGGTGCCTGAAAGTTGATGAACCCTTAAGAATTTTATATTTCTCAATAAAATGATACATCAGATCTTTATACAAGTCCTAAAAGTAAATTAAAAAACCTCCAGTCACTTGAAGGTGAAATTAGAGTCAGGTGTTTTCAGTCAGTGAGATGATGATCAGGTGCGAGTGGGAACCCTGTGTGATTTGCAGAACATGGATCTATCAAAGGGTTAACACATGTTTGTGGACGTGTATCATGGCATGAACAAAGGAGATTTCTGGGGACCTCAAAAAAAAAATGTTTGTTGATGCTTATCAGGATGGAAAAGGTTCCAGAACCATCAAAGAGTTTGGACTCCACCAGTACACAGGACGGATTGTGTACAAATAGAGGGACTTTAAGACCACTAGTACCCTCCCAAGGAGTGGTCAACTAACTTCAGTCACTCCAAGAGCGAGGTGTGGAATAGTCGTCAAGATCACAAAGGAGCCCAGGGTGACATTTTAATCAACTGAAGGTCTCGCTCACTTTGGCTAATGTCAATGTTCATGAGTCCACCATCAGGACATCACTAAACAACAATGGTGTGCATGGCAGGCTTGTAAAGAAGAAAGCCACTGCTCTCCAACGCGAACATTGCTACTCGACTGCAGTTTGCTAAAAATCACATGGACAAACCAGAAGGCTTTTGTAAAGATGTCTTGTGGACAGATGAGACCAAAAATAGAACTTTTTGGTTTAAATGAGAAGTGTTATATTTGGAGAAAGGAAAACACTGAATTCCATCGTAAGAACCTTATCCCATCTCATTTGCCACTCCTGGATCAGTATTATTGGGTCATTTTCCTCAATAAATAAATGGACAAAGCAAAATATTTCTCTCAATTATTTAACTAGGTTCTTTTTATCCATATTTAGGATTTGGGAGAAATCTGATGAGGTTTTAGGTTATATTTATTCAGAAACGTATAAAATTCTGAAGGCTTCACAAACCATGAGGCACCACTGTGTCTTTAATATTCCAGTGCAGCTACTAACCCGATTATTTCCCCACAGCTATCCTATCAGCAAACAACTACAGGGGAATGAGGGGGACCTGTAAGTGGGGTGTAATTAAAATAAAAATCATTCAGTGCTGTGCCTTCCACAACGCTCATGGGATCAAGAAAGATTAAAATTGTCCTTAGATAAAATCCAGATTATTTCACAATGCGCACACACACGCACATTTCAATTCTGATTTAGTCATCCAATGAATTTTCCACAGGCAGCCCCACACCACAACCTCAACAAGCAGAAGACACCCCCAAGCAAAAGAGTAGCATATGTTCGATGTACATCCAAACTTAATGTAATACAGTGGTACCCCACCTTACAATAATCCCAACAAACGAAAAATCCAGGTTAAAACATTTTACAACATTTTTTGTTCTCCTTACGAAACACGCAAAACGCAGCATCAAACAATGTACGAGCTGCTCTCCCATTGACCATCTTCCAACATCCCGCCCTGCTGGCCTCCCATTGGCTCGGAGGGATGACACAGCTCCCTTGAGCAGCAGCTTGTTCATGAGTTTTTTGAGTGTGCTCATTGCAACTTTATTTTTTGGCTCAAACTTTTAACCTTGCATAAACATTTGTAAGATTATAATGCTGCTAAGAAAACATGGTCAACATGAAGTAAAGTACCTTAAAAAGGTATGCTTTGATAATTTTTAAAGGGTAATATTGGGGCCTTGGAACAAATCACGCATTTTAAATGTAAAATGTGGTTCTACTTATGAAAAATCCAGGTTACGAAAAAGGCTCTGGAACAGATTAATTTCGTAAGGTGAGGTACCACTGTATGCTGCTTTTTTTATTCACATGCTGTATGAACTTAAGTTTTTCTTATACTAAAATTGCTATCACACAAATTACAAAATTAAATAAATCTACAGGAAATTTATATATATATAAAAAAAAAAAAGTGGCCAAAACTTTTGCACACTACTGAACATTTGTACTTGGCCTCCTACAGAAATACAAACAATATGAAAATATGAAGATGTGTTGCTTGTGAACAACGAGGCCTGGGAGTCCTCACACAAAAAAAAAAAAAAAAACACGTTTTAAACTGACACTGATCAGTAATTACAAAACACATTCTTTTACACCTGCATGTACAACAGGGCCTTTGCTGTGCTTAGTTGTGTTACCTAAACGTTGATGGGAGAGGCAGGGTCTCATGGTATACACCAGGGGTCCCCAACTACCGGGCCCCGGACTGGTACCGGTCCGTGGAGAATTTTGTACCGAGCCACAAAGAATGAATAATCGTGATTAAAATATGTATAAAAATGTTTTTGTTTCTGGGTGTCTTATTTTGAAAGACAACCACTTCTGCCCTCGCCTAACTTCCACGCTTGACTCTTTGGCGTGTATTTATCCTGCATCAGCAATGCAAGCAAGCCCTCGCAAAATGAGCCAGAAACGGAGATCACTGGCCAGTTTTTTGGAAAGGGTAAACGAGACAACAATGAGACAGCAGAGGGTTCACAGACTGCCTGCAAAAGAAAGCTGCATTTAAAAGAAAATACACAAGATTCCTACCCAAGTTACGGGTTCATCGGAACAGGTGATTGTTTATAATATAAACAACCTGCCCCCCCCCCCCCAGTAAAATTGTCAAGCGTTGACTGGTCCACAGTGATAAAAAGGTTGGGGACCACTGGTATACACTACATTTATTTGTTTGGTCATTTGGCTAAACAAAGAACAGTCTACAAAAATACTACAAACTTGGATGACATGGCAATTAAATTTATGTTCGATCAACAAAGTCCTTGTATGTGAAGACCTCAAATCTCATCCTTTGTTCAAAAGGCAAAACCACTCAAATATATCATGCTGCTGATATTCAGGGATCACTCACTTTCCGTAGTTAACTGGGACCGACCCCCCCCCCAACCACCCTGGCTGACGTATGTGTGTATATAATATCAATAAATACATATTCAACGCTATAAATGCTTATAATAACAAACATTAAAAAAATAATGTATAAAGGTGTAAATAAAATATATATACACATACAGACACACGTGCAGACACTCAGATGAGCACCTCACATAAAAATGTAAGTAGTTTTGATAGGTTTTGGGTTATTTTTTGTTTAATGGTTTTTTTTTTTTTGTTGCATAATTGGCCTTGTTTTGTGGCATATTCCTTAACTTTTCGATGAATATTAAAACAACAAAAAAAAAACAAAAAAAAAAACCGCGATGCACTGAAGTCATATGAACTGAAGCGCAAAGTAGCAAGGGATCCCTCTATACACAATTATTCTCTTTGCACCAAACAACTAAAGCTTAACCCAGGGGTGTCAAACTCATGCCACGAGGGCCATGTGGATGCAGGTTTTTGTTTCAACCAAGCAGCAGCACACCAACTTTACTCATTTAAACAGAGCGTTTGCATCTTCAGGCAGTTGATTGGTCACTCTGTGTGATCTTTACAGAGACTGACCAATCAACTGCCCGAAGACTCGGTTGTTTAAATGAGCCAAGTCAGGTGTGCTGCTGCAGGGTTGAAACAAAAACCTGCAGCCACATGGCCTTCATGGCATGAGTTTGACACCTGAAGCGCATTACATATACACATATCAAAATTTTATTTGCTTACTTTGGAGTAAACAACCTAATGCTTATCTACAGCTGTCACATTGCACTTATCCAACTGGGTGTTTGGCTTTACAAAAAAAAAAAAGATTAAATAATCCCCCATACTTTCTCATAACTGCATGTTCCCCAAATGCAAATTAGAGCCACTTTAGTCATAGCAGTGAGCAGTTAATAGTTTTTCTTTTAGCCAGTTCAACTGGTTTTTATGTAGTCTGTGATACACCAGCATGTCTCCAAACTACCTGAACTACCAGTCCACCGAGGAAACAGAATAATCTATAGTTAGATCCTCCCTCCCCCTTTCTCTCCGTCTCCCTCCAGAGCACTGGGCACATGTTATTAACGTACGTCAATAAGAAATAACATCGCTGGCTGTGTAATCTGGTGTCAGTAATCCAGTCTGTGTTCACAGTGAGTCAACACAAAGCTGTTGGACATGTACTTTATGGTCCACTTTACAAAAACATATAGAACAATGCGGTTCTGTATGTTCGTGCTGCATTTGATTGTAACCCTCAACACGATGTTTACATGACATCTTTTCACACTAATGCTATATGTCGATATGGAACATCTCCAGTTAGTTTGGGCTGGAGTGTGGACCTCAGTAGGGTAGGGTGGCCACACCTATTTTTGAACACTTGTATTTACCTATTTACAGAAACATCTATGTAAACATGCATCAAGTCATATTAATTCTGTTTAGAGAGGAAAGTACAGTATTTCAAGTGTACAAGTTAAAGGAAAGTACATGGACACCTTATGACTGTCGCTACTGTAAAACAAACAAACATTTATTTTTGTTTTTAATTGTACTCAACAGCTACCATCTGTTCAACACAAGCTTGATTTTTCAGTTGTGTAAATTCACATTATTTTTTTCTGTCTAAAATAATACCGAGATGAGACGAGATCTTCTTTCAGCTTTTTACTATTTTTTTCCCTTCAAGGGTCGCCACAGCAAATGATTCGCACATTTGATTTAGCATAGGTTTTTAGGTCGGATGCCCTTCCTGACACAACCCTTTAGCAATGGGCAGAAACACGCTGACTGCTTTGCAGCTCCTCTTTACGAAAGTCAGCAATGGTTCTTTTATATGAACTTCTAACCGTAGACAATGAGAGACGTGGCTGGCCCATGATAACCCAGTTAGCTGTACTGGGGGAACAGTGACAACCTTGTGGAGAGTGGGACTCAAACCCCCAACCTTAGGATCAGCGATCCAGCGCCCTATACCGCAAGGCCACCACTGCCCTAAATTAATAATACTAAAATCTGATATAATACATTATATTGACCTCACAAAACCCCACCCAAAACTAACCAGATAAATTCCATATCAATACAGAGATCATGGAAACCAAGGGTGTCAAACTCGTGCCACAAAGGGTCATGTGGCTACAGGGTTTTTGTTTCAACTAAGCAGCAGCACACCTGACTTGACTCATGTAATCAACTGATCGGAGTCTTCAGGCAGTTGATTGGTTGGTCTCTATACAGAGCTCACAGATTGACCAATCAAACCCTGCAGTCACTCGGCCCTTTGTGACATGAATTCGACACCTTTGATGTAAACATTCTGTTGAGAATAACCATTAAATACAACAAAAACTTATTGAAAACACAATACTTATTTTACTTTCCTCTTTGTGTATTTCAATAAGAGGGGAAAAATTAAGATTATCAGCTCTGTGGTGTATTGTAACCAGATTACACAGCCAGCCATATTAACTTTATACTGATGCATTAACACGGGCCCAGTGCCATTGAGGGAGAGAATAATAAACTATAGATTCTTCGGTTTCCTCAGTGGACTAATAAATCAGGTAGTTTGGAAACGTGCTGGTGTATGACCGACTTAAGATGGAGGATTAGGTTCGAAACCCACTGCGTTTATTTTAACTGTCTAATAGTGTATACACTTTAACTTTGCTTGTATAATTTGTGTGAGTCAAACATACAGACACGACACATGTTTAACTTTTGTGAAAAATCAAGTGGAGTGTCAGATTCCACTCTGAATCTATCAATTAATCCAAGACTTAGTATTTGACGAATCTGCAGAAGTCACAAAGGAGGTAAGGAAAACGTCAGCAGAAAGTAAAGATCTGTAAGCCATTATCATCATAGAACATGAAAACCATTTACACCACAACTCTGGCATCTCCATGCAGGACCAATAGAGGAAGAGGTGAGTGCATAAGAAAATAAAGCACTATGATTGGATGAAATTCTCCACATGATAAAGGTCTATACGTATTTGACGATTAACTTTGAGGGTGGACTGTGAACTGATAAAATAACAGGTTGAGTCCCTGTACTGGCAGCACGACGCTGCCAGACCTTGCTAAGTACACTGCTTACGGAATTTTATTTCTTACCAACTAGCACGTTATTAAATAATACTGTTATGCATTTCCAAGAATAACACGTTCTTCCTCCTATTTAGGAAAAGATGTTGTATATGCCAAATAAAAAGAAACATTAAGAGTGCTGCGATGGCCTGGCGAGCTGTCCAGGGTGTACTCTGCCCTCGCCCCGAGTTGGCTGGGATGGGCACCAGCCTCCCCGCGACCCTAATTAGGATGAAGCGGTTACAGAAAATGAACTGAACATTAAGAGTGCACCCGTTTTCCAGTGCCTATGTCTTTAGTACTATAAATAAGGAGTTAGCAGATCAAGGACAAGAGCATGCTAACAGTACTGAAACAAGTCCCATATTTGACACACAAAGTTCACAGCACAGAGCCACAGCAAGTCCGGAGGAGGCAGGCAAAAGAGGAGAGAGCGCACGAGAGCAACAGTTAGTCCACTCGTCCCTACCTCTACTCCACTCTGCCGAGTTCTTGTGCTCTGTTCACCACAACAAGACAAATAAAAAGTTATAAATCAGTAAGCTCATTTCAAACTGTGATCATCAGTTCAGATAGACCAGCGTGCCCAAATCCCATTCGGACATATTCTCTCGCTCTCTCTCGTGATCTCTCTCTCACTCACACACACACACACACACACACACACACCTTTATATATAGACACATACACAGGTGTGCGAGTTGCGAGACACAGCAGGTAGGAAAGTCACACAAAACACACCCACGACATGCTACAGATTCAAAGATCCAATTCCTTCTTCTGTGCAAATCATAAACACCTTCATTCAGGACACTGGCTCGTGTAACACACTCAAGTAAGGGCGCTTTCACATGTACTCACCTGGATGCCTCTGCTTCTGAGTCGTTTTAGATTCACACCGAACCAACTAAAATACTTATTACCCTGTAATAAGTACCACAGTGCGTTTAGCAGCTAGCATCGAGTTTGACTTTTTCTTCACAGTATTTCTGTAGCACTATTGCACCATCATCTGGTTCAGTTTACAAGATAATAACCAAGCCCTCGGGTGTCTGATTCACTTTTCGGAGTCAATTTAGAGTCCGAATCGAATCATGTCCTCCCAGTGGAAGTGGACAATGTCCACCTGAGTGTGACTGCAGTGTTCTCACCTACCAGCATGGGGACACGTATTCATATGTGAAAGCACCCCGCAGGCTGAAACCAGGCATGTGCTGATAATGGCTTTACGCATCATTCCTTATTTCTCTTAAATAATTAATCTTTAAAGCGATTGCAAAAAAAAAAAACCCAGGTATTTTATGTGACAAGAAAATTTGGCAGATATGGGCACATGTCTAGCTAGCAATCCTAATTTGGCCAGAATCAAACAATAAAATGACTCAACAGATATTCACAAGGATATTAAAGGGATAGAATGAAAAGATAGAAAAACAAGAAGTGGCATGACCCTTGACCTCTTACCTTTGACATTGGTGCTGCATGCACTCTTCACTGACCAGTTTTGGTAGAGAGAGGACACTTAAGTAGTGGTGATGTGTTTAAGAAGAAAGGAATGAGGGAGGGATGTATAAAGGAACAGAAGAAAAAGGGAGAAGGGCAAAATTAAAGTCATGAAATCAGAACATCAGATCGGTTTAAAAGGATGGTAAGCAGATAAGCAAAGAGTAAAGAAATGAGGAAGGGGGGGGGAAGAAAGCGAGAGAGAGAGAGAGAGTGTGTGTGCGTGTGTAATGAAAATCTTTAATTGTCTGTTTGTTACATACAACGATTTAATGTTGATATTGAGTACAGTCACTCCACTAAATCAGGATTGTTTAGATAATACAGAAAATAGAGAAGCCAGACATCACCATCTCAAACAACATCCTCAAGAAACCCAACCTTAGATGTTCCCAGAGCAGCACATGGCCAATTTTATACCTTCAGCAGGATGTGCCCAGGGGTCACACCTTCTAGATTTCTAAACGACTGAAAAACTGCTCTATTCTCCAGATTATCAAGAAATGAGTGTCTGCGTACTTATTCTCTCCATCATAACCTGAACCCAGCACACTAAATTGGGGGGTGGGTTATGGGAAGTCTTAAGGATGAATTATCATTGAGAACGTTTAACTGTAAACATGAGCCATAATCTGGGGTCAATCTTATACACAATGACCCCCAGTATTCATAAATACATTTCTGAAACACACAGGAAGGAAAGAGCCATCCGCTCCATCATACAACTGAGCTCAGAGATGTCCATGATTGGCTGGTAATCACTATGAGTGACAGGGAAGTGAGCGTATGCCGTCCCTCCCTCCTGTGAGAGCTCGGCCAATTAGCTCCCATGAACTCCCAGCCATGGACAACACCAGGCACATGTCTGCCATGGGAGTTGACTTCTAACAAATCTTACCTCAACCCCCTAATGCTCTACTAAGAATGAGGAGCATTCAAATGATCTCAGTAACAGCGATAAGCAAAAAATGGTTCTCAACCCCATCCGATACCACAAGTCCTCGTTCCTACAATAAAGAAATGCACTGCAGGAGTTGATTTGCGAAATCAGAAGGTGATGAAAGAAGCCGTTGCACGAATCATTTCCTTTCTTAACCTCTGCTGAGGCTCCACAAAAGGCACTACTTGAGATGTTTACAAAATACACAGCCACCTGGAATGTCGAGTTTCTACTCCAAGCTGTGAGCTGCAATGAATTTCATTCTTCTGCTTAAAAGGACACCCACAGGACACTTCCCAAATCCCACCATCTGATCTTACACAGCAGTAGAAAAGTCAACACCTCTTCATCTTGAAGACAGGGACATGTCTTTAGATAAAACCATGATGCTCCGATATGGATCAGACAAAAACAGGGTATTTGCTCATCATGAGTCTGTTCCCTATTCCTCAGCTCTGGGCAATAAAGTTCCCCGACCAAACAATGGCACTTACGGTTTCCACCCCTCACCGACCTAAGCCTTCTCTGAGAGGCCTGAAATCTCACAGCTGAGCACAGAATTAAAGCACACTCAAAGTCCAAACACTCCTATCTTGCCATGTTGCTTGGTCATTTGTCAGTGCTACCTTCTAACTCTAGAAGAAGACTTCAGGCACGCCATTGTTCTTTTTCAAGTGGTTTTGGATTACCTGGTGGAACTCCAGGTTTGGGCTTTTTAGCTGGTGTGCCGTCACTGCAAGCTTTGTGTTCAGAGAACGAAGCGGTTCTGGTTGCTGCTGGAGTCTGAGAGAATGAACTCAATAACCATCATGTTAAAATCATATGTAAAAATACACATTTGTACCAATGCATATACGTAAAACTACTACGCTGTATAAACTGGAATTTAAAACAGAAACAACAACAATAATAATAATAATAATAATAATAGACGCTCACTCACAGCAGCACTGCTACTCGAATTAAGCAGAAAGTTGGCAGTGTGGGCAGCAGCTGGAGGCTGATTCGGGATTGGACGGTGTCCGAGTGCCATGCCAACAATAGCAGTCATGTGAGTTTCTGTGCCAAAGACATAGATGGGAATTCCGGTGGTCTTTCCTACAAAACAAAAATGTACAGGTCATAAGATATATAAATAAAATGTTAATAAACAATTCCGTGAGTAAAGTGTAATATAAAATGTTAGGCACTACCGAAAGCTGAGCTCTGGGTGGAGAAAGAGAGAGAGAGGAAAAAAAAAGTAACTTCTCCCGATATAAGTTGATGCTGTTGCATGATATCATGCACCATAAAATTGCTCTGCACAACAAGCATGTAAGCCAACTCTGCATTTGTACACCAAATCTATAATTTTGCCATGGAGGATGTACCACTATCATGTATCCATCACGTTATGGCTGACCCCGCCCCACAGTTTTGATGTCTAAAAACGTTACGTTATAAGATTTCTTTTTTCCTTTTATTTTAGTTTGCATGCAATTTCTTTTAAATCAGGATTAGACGTGTCAATGTCAGAAACAGTAGTTAGTCTCACAATTGCATTCAAATGTGCTGTTCAAAATACAGTGATACCTCACTTTACGAAAGTCCCACCAAACGAAAAATTCGTTACGAAATGTGTTTTCCTAAACTTTTTGTCTCTGAATACAAAACAAGTTCACGTTACGAAAGCACCATCTCAAAATTTCAAACACGCCATTCAAACAATGCGCGAGTTGCTTTCCCATTGGTTGCCTCCCAAAACCCCACCCCGCTAGCTTCCCATTGGCTAGGAGGGAGCTGAATCTCCATAATACAGTACTGTACCCATAATGCTCTTCTTGTGCTTTCGACCCATTGTTCATCACACGTGTGAAGGAGAGTTGTACTGTTGGTTTGTGAGTTTTTTTGAGTGTGCTCATTGCAACGTTATTTTTCGTTAACCATGAGCCCCAAGAAAGTGATTCCCGGTGAGACTGAAAAGAAGAAGCGGGCTCCATTATCAATAAAAGTAAAACAGGAGATGATAAAAAAATATGAAAGTGGGATACGGTTGAGTAAAATCGCAAAGGAATATGGCCAAAACCTCTCTAAAATCAGGACGATATTGAAGCAGAAAGAGGCATTAAAAGCGACGACCCCTTCGAAAGGCCTCACTGTGATATCGAAAAAGAGGTCATCACTGAACGACGAGATGGAGAGACTGTTAGTCCTTTGGATAAAGGAGAAAGAACTTAACGAAGCTACAGTGACGGAGGCAATTATTTCTGAAAAAGTAACCACCATATTTAAGGACCCTTGTGAAGGAGGTAATTTTCTTTTACATTTCACACACATTTCATACAAAATTGGTGTACTTTTATCATTTTTAAAGGGTTTATGGGGTAGTATTGGGAGCCTTGGAACGAATCACACGTTTTACATGTAAAATGCGGTTCAACTTATAAAAATCCAGGGTACGAAAAAGGCGCTGGAACGGATTAATTTCGTAAGGTGAGCCATCACTGTATATTGCAATTAATTGCTTATTTCTCCCTCTCTAATATTTATTATACAACATTAAAGAAATCATTTGCACTTTAAGACTTCAAAATATTTTAGCCATACTATGTATGTCGATTCCTCAGAGACCTCCTGTATAAAAGGCTTTTCATAATGTGTAATAATCGAAGCCTGCCTTTTTTACGTTCATATTGGGGACATGTACGGAGAAAAGAAGGTGGGGAGATCAATTGATCTGAAATAGAAGCATCAGGACTGAATACAAAAATCTCCATGTTCATATTCCAATAACACAGGAGTGGGAAAAGGGAGAAAAGCACGAGGAGGAAAAATTAGCGAGACAACAACAACAACCACCCTGAAGGGTGTACACAATGCAACCAAAGCAAACAGTAAGTCATGTCAACCTTGACATTTTAGCTCTTTAACAGAGAGCAAGCTCTGACTATAGTCCACACTTACATGTCCAAATAATACCATCATTTAGTTAGTTATATGATTAGAGATACAGCGGAGAGTTCCACAGAGCCTTTAGTCACCCTACTGAATGAGATGCCGTCAAACAGATAAGTACGTCAGTAACGCAGTGGTCAGTTGTGAAGAGTGGAATCAAATCTTTCCAGTTCAACCGATGAGATCGAGGAACAGCAGTTAAAATGGCAGATCGTGTAAGCCAGGCGTCAACATGTTGCCCGCGGGCACCAGGTCACCCGCAAGGGCAACACGAGTCGCCCACAGGCCTGTTCATTGCTATTTTTAAAACAGGCCTGCGGCTCCATAGCGCCACTCTCCATTGAGCTGCATTGAATTCTTTTTCTTTTTTTTAAATCAAATCAATATCTTCACAGAGATGAATATCGTTAAAACATATAATTAAAGGTAAATTGGGCAAATTTGTTATTTTAGAAGTGTGTATCGACCTGGTAGCCCTTCGCATTAATTGGTACCCAAGAAGTAGCTCTCCGCTTCAAAAAATTTGGAGACCCCTGGTGTAAGCTCAGAGAGCAGTGCCGAAGAAAGCCAAGTTTACTAATCCCTCTAAATCCTTTTGTGGTCCACTTGTGTAATGTGCAATTCGTACCGACATGAAGCCGTTGCTCATGTTTCTATAGATTAATGGCTGACTTTCACTCTTCATGGCTGTTGATAAACAATACTGCTTTTTATAATGCCTCAGGTTCAGGTTATTGGGAGGTGGGGTTTCCACAAGTGCAGATTTACCCAAAATGGGAAAAACACGTAGTCCACAGCAGATTCCTCAGAATCATTCAACTGGTATAGCTACAAGTGTAACTGTCCAAGGAAAGAAAAAAAAGGAGGACGATCCACTGTGCTGAGCAAAAAAGTCCATCCAGCTTATTCCCAATCAGGAGTAGCGGCTTCTCTTCAGGGATAGTAAACCAGAGAAACAGCTACTCAGCTTAAAGTCCAAAAGCAAGACGTGCATGAAGTGCCTTTTAATATTTGTGTGAGTTCAAGCATTTAGAATTATTGCAGTGAAGATATTCTTCTCTTTACAGGTTCAGTATATAAGCCTGGTCCACAGCAAATGAAACATACCTTTTCTTTGGCATGGTGGCGTCTGCAGTGGTCATGGTTTGGCATCATTTTTACAGAAGAAGCAGATGAAGGTACAGTCCATTGTGGCCATATATGAAATATATTGTCACATTCCAGGAAGATCAGTTCTACTCGACCACATGGATGGCCATGTTACCAGTCTTGTTCTCGCGTCGCAACAGGGTTGGACCAAACACAATGGCCACGCTCAGTCATCCTGTTCTCATCTCTATGTTCTATCACACTTCTCAAATATCTGAATAGGACCTGTATTGTTCCGATTTGGCTTTGGCAACTTCTTGATTAAATCGTTTGTGAAGTGAACTCATTGCTTGTAGTCTGAGATGTTGATGTCTTCCTTTCGGCTTTTTCCATTTCTCGGGAGTCGCCACAGCGAATCATCTAGTCAGTCATGTATGTATCATGTAGTCTGAGATTTTGATGGCATGTACAAAGTCATTAATGATGGAATAGGTGAACAGGCCTTTTGGAAGCTCACAGAAAAACATCTTCAAAGCACCACATGGATATCCTCCTACTTACTGTCTGCGAGATCCACCTTCTCATCATGATTGACAGCAAAGCACAGTTTCTGAATGACAACCAGATTTCCACTGACTCTGTACAGCCCATCAACACCCAAGCCCATTTCCCCCACATATTCAGGACACATTCATACAATGTTAGATACTGAGGTGTTCTCCCTGGAAGAGAGACTGGTCAAACTGCACCCAAACACCTGATCTTTAATGCAGCCGCTGTCACGGACAGCCTATAAAGTAGTCATCCTGTGAGGAATTTCTTAGGCTTGACTCTAGTCTTCTGATTGGCTGATTCCATTCTTTACTTTTTCACTCTTTACTTTGTAGAATCTCAATGCTCCGTTTTCTTGCACCTCTGATCTGGGAGACTCGGGCATGTCCTCTTTGATAGCCTCATCTGACTCCCAGGCATGTGTACTGACTTCAGTGAGAGTCCTGTACCAGCCAATGATGACACAGTCAATCTCTGATTGGATCAGCAGCTCTGTGCCCTGAGGTGTCTTTACCCAATAACATGCTTCTTGCTGGACTTCTCTTTACATGCCCACTCTACTGACCCTCCACGGTGGTCTACAGCAAATTCTGGCTTTGACTGGTTTCCTCCAAACCAGCTGCTAGTACCAATCTGACCCTTAGAAAAGAGCAGTGTTGAACCCTGTCGTGCTGTCCAGGATGAGGTCCAGTTCTTCCTGACTTTCTTTCCGTTCTCAGGTGATCTTGGTGCTGTTGAGGAGGACCCCACATTTTTCTAACAGCTTTTTACTGAAGTCAACAAAAGATGGTACAACACTATTGGATCCAGCTGCTTCCTTTCCAAACTGCAACTTTTAGGAACTTCAGTTGTGTGTGGAGAAGAGAGACTGTATTGAGGAAGTTCCCATTCAGGCCGAGATCCATCAACACTGTAATAATATGGCCTGCCTTCTTCATCCATGTCTCATTATTGTATTCACAAACAGTGTGGCTAGAATTAAATATATAGTTATCAGTAGATAAAGTTACTTCGAGTTATTTTATTTGATTCATTCTATCCGACCAGAGTTTTGCATAGTGTACACACAACACGCACAGCAAAATATTATAGATCTTGATGGGATTCGAGAGACCACATTGCCTTTGCCATGCAGCAGCTAAATACTACACATCCCAGAGATGATTATGAAGAACTATTACAGTTAACCATCATTTTATTCGGAGCTGTGCCACCAAAAGCAATTAAGTTCAGGAAACCAGGGGAAGTCCACTATGCACGTTGGATGGCATGTACCAGCTATGCAATTAAGATGTCCCTTCTCAGAGACTAGTTCCACATCAAACGGTACCAGAGCACAACAAGAAGATCTGCACAGTCTTACTCTAGCCAGATGTGGAAACACTTACTTCAGATGTCACTTTTTGTGACCACTACTCACATTAAATACTGGTTCACCGGTCCATTAGCCAGTGAAGCTGCAAGGAATGATCTTGAATTCATAAAGTCATTATACATCTACCCTGACAAGGAAAGTCTCATATGCTGCACTGACCACATTTTCCAGGCACCTGTTGTATTTATCCGAAATCTTGATTGGCCTCAGCCTTTTTGATGACGTTGTCAGTGCCAGCGAAAAACAAAGCAACGTCTACAACACGCACAATAATCAGGGAGCTGGTGAACCCACAAAAATAATTCCTCCTGTACAAGATCCATCTACATCAACACCACCCGAGTTCGGTACAACCTCTACCATCAAGCTGCTGCGGATCCTGGGACTGGATGAAGCTTTTCTTGGAGGAGAGCCACTACAATGGGAGTCAAATCAAGTTTACAATGAAGCAAAAACTATTGTTTCTTCAACAAGAGTGACAAATGATTTGGCAGAGAGAATAAGTACTTATTTAGTACTTCAATGATGGGCTGGTCTGCGATGAACAAAAACAACTTGTACTGCAAAATGGTGGAATACCACCGAAACAAATTCCCAAGATCAGTGAAGGGAAATAAAGATGACCAATGACTATTTTTATTTGTTCTTACACCTTTTTGAACAACGATCCTGTTTGGAAGTGTTTTATTATTGTTTGCATGTTGCAGCATTTGTGGTAAAGATAACTGGAATATTCATTATTTGGCTGTATGCAGTAAATCTTTACAGGCTTTGAGCAAGTCCTAAAATTGATCAGATTTTTGTAAAAATGGACATTTTTTAAAATCTAGATGATGATGCCACCCTCGTCAATATTAATTTCAAATGTTCAAAATTTAGACACATCCTAATGCACACACAGAGAAATGTTTTTTTTATTATTAAGAAAAAACAAAGCAAACAAAGACACAACACACGCACCATGTCTCTGGAAGGAAAAGTCATAGAACAACCCAACTTAGAGACGGTTGTCTTGAGGGTAAAGAGTCACATAATGACTTGACCTCATCAGATGAACGAAAAATGTTCACGATAAAATCAGATCAATGCTATACCACTACAAGTGTACCACACTCAGCTCTTCCACTCTACACTTACCAACTTCTCCCATCACCCTCAGGCCTTCTTGGTAATTCGGTCCTCCTCGACGTACAAAAATAGTGACCTCATGCTCCTTTAGAGGACCTTGATAATCTTTAATAGCCCTCACAATCCCCTAGAATACAGCAGAACATATAACAAAAATATTTTTTAATACACTTTGTTTTTTTCTTCAAATTATATGGACATAAGACACGTTGACTGAGAGGCAGACCTTAAAAGTAGCTGCGACATTGGTGAAGTTAGCGATGCTTCCTCCAATAATCAGAACTTTACCTGTAGGAGGAGGAACACAGGGGAATAAGATAACTGCACATTTTTGTAAATATTTCTACCGTATAAGAGGATGCAAGTGAAAATACACTCCATACCCACCCACCCAACACACACACACACACACACACACACACACACACACACACAGAGTGAGAAGCATAGCACAACTACATTCACTCACCGTCAGGGTGTTTCTCACGAGTCATAAGCGAGAGGATGGTCTTAGCATAGTCATAGGTCTGTTGCTCACTTGGAGCACCAGAGTACTCGCCATAGTTCGCCAGTTCATCCACTCCCCCCAGGTCACAAATAGTGTCACTGAGACAAACAAACAATGTTATAAACGCGAGAACACCACGTCATTGCATGTTTCCTGAATTAAAATCAACACGAGGCACCAATGTTTTCCCCCAAATGTGACATGGATCGAAGTGGCCTGACTTCCAATGGATCAGTTCATACTGCCGAGTACAAAACTGTTAATCATTCCAAATTCACATCATGCCTTACAATTAGTAGTTTTTAATTACCGGGGAATAAACGGACATTGAGATATGCCATGGAATTTGAGTGAAACTTGCATCAGCGTCCTGTGGTATTAACAGCAGCAGGAGTGTTGGAAGATCAGAATATAAAGTGGTAGTACATTCATAATCCTACATTAATATATACACAACTGCGGTGTAAATGTTTGTTGTGACCTCTAACCTCTCCTACCTGTACACGACAGAGGCTCCGCCTCCTGCCACCATGGTCCAGATCCGTCCACGGGGGTTCAGCAGGGTGAGTTTGAGACTTGCACCGCTTTTAGCATCCAGATCTGCTATGTAGGCTTCCTACACACACACACACACACACACACACACACACACACGGCTGAGGTGTATTTACAGAGCAACTTAAACGAATTCTTCTTATACAGCCGAGAGTAATTAAGGGTTAACGGCCTTGCCCAGGGGCCCAACAGTTTTGGCACTTGACATTGAACTACTGACCTTAATATCGGAGACCATTGCCTTAACCACTGACTAACTACTGACCCACCACTGCCCCCCCCATTTCTTCTTTTCCTTTCGGCTGTTCCCTTCAGGGGTCGCCACAGCAAATCATCTGCCTCAACCTCGTCTGTCAGCCTGTCCATCACCATAGCAAACAAGATGGGGCTCGTCAAAGGACCCTTGATGCAGTCCCACCTCAACCGTGAACTCTTCTGTCGCGCCGACAGCACACCTCACCACCGTCTTACATCTGTCGTTCATGTCCTGCACCACTCTAACATACTTCTCTGCCACGCCAGACTTCCTCATGCAATACAACAGTTCCTCTCTTGGCACCCCATCACATTCTTTCTCCAGATCCACAAAAGCACAATGCAGCTCCCTCTGACCTTGTCTGTACTTCTCTATTAACATCCTCAAAGCAAACACTGCATCTGTGGTGCTCTTTCTTGGCATGAAACCAAACTGTTGTTCACAAATGCTGACGTCTCCTTAGTCTAGCTTCCACTAATCTTTCCCATAACTTCATCGTATGGCTCTTCATCGTTATCCCTCTGTAGTTGCCACAACTCTGTTTATATTTTCATGAGGTACAAAACATCACTTCCAAAAAAAAAATTAAATAAATAACATTACCTCAGGATATGCTTCTCTGCCAAATGGAGGAGGAAACTCCACATCACCCCACTTTGGTTTGCAGATAAAATCAGCCGTGGCATCAATTTTGGCCGCCATGTCAAGAATGTACACACCATCCTGTGTGACAACTGATTTAAAAAATATATATATATAATTACCGTTATTTTTATTATTCAACTGTCTATTTACTCTTCATATCACACCTTCACTGCTGTTGTCAAGTAGGAAATCAAATAAGACTGATAGAGAAAGAAAAAAATAAAAAATAAAAAACTCTCATCTCCTGACCAATCAGAAACCAGAACATAAACTGTGATTTTAATCTTCCCACATAATCATGAACTGTGGTAGAATTCTGAAGATCGGGGTGAGAAATCAAGAAATTATGACGTCTACTAGACGGTAATGAACCGAGAGAACCTGTTCTTCTGCTCCTCCTGTGAGATGAGTTGGGATAGTGAAAGATACCAGCACCTACCGAGCGGGTTGATTTCCAGGTAGGTGAAATATAAATCCTCAAACAGGTTAAAGAGTCCGACGATAAAACTGGCCAGAACTCTGAGAACAAAAACACACATTTATAAATATACCGGCTTACAACACTCTGCCGCAGAATTCTGGATTCCGATTGGTTTACAAGGTACAAACAAACACAGCAGCATTTCTATTGTGACATCTTATACATGGACTTACATTAGTAACCTGCTGAGAAGAAAAGTGTGTGTGTGCATGCGGATGTGAATGTGTACAGGGATGAGTGTATGGGGTGTGCATGCACACTCACTCTTTCTTTTCATCAGAGACATGTGTGAGCAGTTGTTCAGTCACAGCATCCGGAGTGAGTTTCTCATCCACACCAACCATCAGATGCTGAGCTGTGGCGTCGACGTCCCCTATGTCCATGCCTCCTTCATGATGGAAAAGCACATGATCTCCCTCACGTGTGGCATAGATACACACATAGAATTCTTCCTCCTGAAGAAGAAGGCCATCATATAAAATAATTTGTTTTAATAAACAAGATAAACATTCAGTAATCATGTATGAAGTGCTTTTTCACCTGTGAATGTGGCACAAACGGCTCAATCAGGAATTTCTTCAGGATACCCCTTGCCTTTCCAACCTGCATGGGGGTGGGATTGCAGAGTAATGTGATCAAGTTACTCTCACAACCGTATAAATATGGACATTTATTATTACACTATTATTAACTCTGCTTCCCCTTCCAGACAGAACTTACTGTGATTTCTTTCATCATGCGTGACTTTAGCCAATCCCGAACACCTGCGAGGTCAAGGTTGACACCCACTAGTCCCAGCTTCCCCCTGCGCTTGATCAGTTGATCGGGCTTCACAACCAATCGCTGCAGAAATGGATAAGTGTGTGAGTACGCTTATTATACTGCTACCAAAAAAGTTCTCACACTCACACACTCACACACACCTGTGTGAGGAGCCATGGGTGGTCCTGTGTGAGTCGGTCCCAGTCGGTCTCAGCAGTGACCGTGGCGTACAGGAAACGGTTCTGGACAGCCGCTGTAGTGCAGATGTGTTTATACAGGAATTCCTTCCCTGTCTGCTCTGAAATGGCTTTTGCAGACATGGTGTCACCTAAAAACAATCAGAGACATACACAAAGTTTTTAATCACAGGAATCCCTCACTTTCTGTGGTTAATTGGGACTTAGATCCTCCCACAACCACCGAATTCCGCGAAGTAGGATCAACTCCCCCCCCCAACCAACCAACGTATACGTACATGTATATATAATATCAATAAATACATACTCAATGATATAAATGCTGTTAAAAGTAAAACCCTCACCCCCACCCTCCTTCATGAGGTCCTTAAATATGGCGGTTGCTTTTTCCGAAATAATCGCCTCCGTCACTGTATCTCCGCTTTTAAAGCCTCCTTCTGCTTCAATATCGTCCTGATTGTAGAGGGGTTTCGGCCATACTCCTTTGCGATTTCGCTCAACCGCATCCCACTTTCGTATTTTTTTTTTTTATTATCATCTCCTGCTTCACTTTGATTGATAACGGAGCCCGCGTCTTCTTTTCGGTGTCACCGGGAATCACTTTCTTGGGGTCCATGATGGATAATGAAATATAACGCTGCAATGATCACTCTCAAAAAAACTCACAAGCCAACAGACCTGTTCAACTCTCCTTCACGCGTGTGACAAACAGGAAGTATGGGTACAGGAATGGGAACAGTCCAGCTTCCTCCTGGCCAATGGGAGGCCAGCGGGGCGGAATATTGGGAACCAGCCAATGAGAGAGAGCAACTCGCGCATTGTTTGAATGTTGCGTTTGAGTGTTTGAATGGCGAGTTTGGCGCTTTTCGTAAGAGGTTGTTTAGTATACAGAGGACAAAAATTTAGGAAAATGTTTTCCGTAACCTGTATTTTTTGTATTCAGAGGTTTTCGTAAGTTGAGGGCCGACTGTACAATAATCTTAATATACACATCAGACGTGCACGCATACAGATGCGCGTGCAAACACTCAGATGCACACCTCACAAAAATGTAAGTAGATTTGATGGGAGGTTTTGGGTTGGTTTTTGTTTGTTTAGAGGTTTTTTTTTTTTTTTTTTTGCATAATTGGCCTTGTTTTGTGGCATTTTTCTTAACTTTTTCCCCTATTCTTTAAATTTCTGTATTTCTTTTTAATTCAATGAATATTTAAAAATAAATAAATAAATAAGCAATTCACTGAAGCCGGATGAATTGAAGCACAAAGTAGCGAGGGATCCCTGTATACTGTAAATTAATATCTGTAAATGTAAACATTATTAATGTCAACTACTACATTTTCAATGTAATAACTAAAAAGTAATTTAACTCATTTATCATTTTGCTGGGAAATATGTAATAATTTTCATAAACTGTAACTAGACCACTTACTTTCTGAAATGTATATGTAAACATAAACACTTTCTTCACTTTTGGCTTCAGGTTAACACCTGTACTGGTTGTGGATCCACTGGGCGTAGTCATGGAAACGATAATGTCAGCGCTTGTGGCGGTTGTTCTGACTGCATCTCCTTTGAAATCGTCCGTTATCGGACCACCCTCATGCTCCTTGGTTCTTAAAAGTCTTTAGATTTTGTGTGTGACTTTAATTCTCCTCCCCAGCGCACCAACTGCGATGTCTTTTTTGGCATGCCTTGCAAAACGCGTGATGCCAGTCTTTCCAATCACTGTAGTCTTTATTCTCCTTCCATTCTGCTTAAATATACACTGACCGCCTGGTATTGTGACTGTTAGTACAATACAGTCCTCTTAAGCTTTTTAATAAATATTTATTCACTCTTGACAAGCGCAAAGGTCGCCTGCGACGCCATTAGCAAACTGCTGCAAATGGGATCTTTATGTCGTAAACTGGGATGAGAGTGGGTTGTGATGAAAAAAAAATCTGAAAAATTAGACTGGGGTTTGGGGACCACAAGGGCAAAGCCCCTGGGAGCTCATGGATTTTAGAGATTTTTAAATTTAAAAACCATTAAATTTTATCATCAAAACTTTACAAATTTTGTTGAAATACCATCCCGTTTACTTACAAAATTGACATGATACAAAAGCTGAAGTCTCTCTGAAGTACATACATTACTTAAACTTTCATTTGATAAAAGATCAATTACATCTATGTAAAGGAAACATCGACACAGAATGTTTGTGATAAATTTGCATATACATTCCAGGTAAGCACCAACACGATACTCCAAATGTGCCGCTCCAAATCCAGACTAAGGGAACACATTGACTGCTGTATTAAATAATGGTTCATCACTAGTATTGATATAAAAGGTGCAAATTTGATAGTTGTAGATTCTTACCTCATACAAGTACAAGTGAAGTCCCCAAGAGACTTCCCAGCGACATCGAGCTTTTTCACGAAATCAGACAAGGACAGGTAATGGTTCCTGTTTACTGTTTCCCAGTGGTAACACGGTCACATTTCTATTCAACCAACCCCATAGAAACTTGTTTTTCAAATCCGCATCAACTTCACGCACTTTAGCTTCGTCACGAGTCTCGATAACATTCGACATTTTAATTGATACAAAACTACACACACGAGTATTGCTGCAGTAACTTTTTTTTCCTCTATATATTTCCATACATGCAAAGAACCAATCATGTAGTGCGGGATGGTGGTTTAAGAAGGTGAATACAGATTGGTTGTTACTAATGGCAAACCAACATCTTACGAGAAAGTACAATATTCAAAATGGATGCCTCCAAATCTGTGAATCATAAACATTACACGAGTCCCGAGTCAGCTGGCAGCGAGTCAGTCCAGTCACCCAGAAATAATACCAGACTGTACCCCCCTAAAATTTTCAACGGATTTGCATTTCCATTTTGACTGAAAAAACCAGAAAACTCTTATCCCTGCGTAAAACAGGCCTAGAAGTGTCTATAATTTTGTGTCGTAAAGCAGAACTTCCGGAAAGCTGTGTTCACAGACGACTCTTGACAAAAATTGATTTTCTGTGACTTTAATGTAGAAAAGATACCAAAAAGAGAGGTTTCTAATAAAATGTTATACATTTATTGCACAGATAGACCCAAAGCTAAAAAAAAAAAAAAAAGTAGTATTCAAGGACGGAGTAAGAAAACCATTGGTTTTCAAGGGATAGTCTGCCAATTCCAGGGCCCTTGAAAATAATTTATTTTTTCCAGAGTATTTTTCAAGGAATTAAATCACCCGTATAAACCATGGTGATCAATATAGTATATCAAAATATTGATGAAAAATATATATATTTTGTAGACAATTCACAATGAGTGAGTTTTTATGTTATGTCCCGCTTCAGCAAGTTCAAAACAAACTGTATAATTTTATATTGAGCTGTAGACTTAATATTTAAGGCTGGCCAAGCTGCAGAAGCCACACCTCCATAAGACACAAACGACATGATGATTGCTATGCACAGCGAGCGTCTTTGGCAGCCATTTTCCACACCCTGTTAGTGAATATTTTAGCAGATAAACCCGTTTCTCCTGTGATCCCGGTTAGTAACCAATCTGCTTACATACATATATGTACACAGTTTAGTCAATCAGCATTTCTCTCATACCTTACCATTTACTTTTTAGAACCCTTTGTGCTCCTGGAAAGAAAAGAACACAACTATATCTACTGTAAATAATGCATTGTCTAATAATACACCACAACAGTACCAAAGATATGATAAAAGGTCAAGGAGGCGGAAGCTCTATCTGTACGGCCGAGCCGTTAGTCAACACACAGCTGCTGTTTGTGTTGCAATTACACTGTGCGTGTGTGAGAGAGAGAGAGAAGTGGATTATCTCACAATGATTAAAAATCGAAAATTAAACAGATCAATGTGTTGAATTCAACCAGCATAACTTGCTCTCCCACACACCCTTTTTTCACACCCACTGTGTGTGTGTGTGTGTGTGTGTGTGTGTGTGTGTGTGTGTGTGTGTGTGTGTGAGAGAGGTAGGCAGAGGACAGTCAAATGGCTGGATTATTGACACCGTCATAAATTTATGTAAACAGTGATGCTATTTATTATGTTTAATTATGAAATAAGGTTTGCATTATGCAGCCCCCCTTCCCCCCCCACACCTATCAGGAGGACTTTGTTAAAAAACACAGAGTGACTAAATAACATTATACAGTATATAGTTCATCAAAAGGTATAAAATTCCCAATTTTACATCAATGATTAAAAAAAAAAAACCCAAAATATCTTTTTTAAGCACAGTAAAATTCACTGTGATTTTAGGGTGCAGTATCGCTGATCCTCAGGTTGGGGGTTCGAGTCCCCACAAGGTTGTCTCTGCCCCCCCAGTGCAGCGAACTGGGTTATCAAAGGCGGGCCATGTCTCTCAGTGTCTATGGTGAGAGGTTGGTGTAAAAGACATTGCTGACTTTCGTGAAGAGGAGCTGCAAAGCCATCAGCGTGTTTCTGCCCCTCGCTAAAGGGTTGTGTCAGGAAGGGCATCCGACCTAAAAGCCTCTGAACCAAATCAAATGTGTGAATCAGATGATTCGCTGTGGCGACTCTCGAGAACAGAAAAAGGAAAAAAAAAACTCCAATCCATTTATTTCACTCCATTACAAACGAAGTAAATAGATTCAGGGTGTCTGACTCTAAACAGTGTCTAGAGTGTCCACTAAAACTCGGGATAGGGAGGACTGCTCCAGACTGGAATGATGGCAGGAATCAACCTACATCTCTCACCACATACTGTACATCTTAGGGTGGGAGGGGCATTGTCTCCATTCCCTGTCAATCACACTGAACAGGGTCATCAGTGTGGTAATGTCATGTATGTGGAAGAGGGCGTCTAGTACAGGAACTATGTTCCTGGTGTGTTACTCAGCCCCTGAACACACACACACACACACACTCCTTTCTCTCTCAAAAGATTTCCCTGAAAGCAGCTTGCCATTCAAACTCGGGTGGACACTAAAGATATTACACCGAGTTATTATTAATATTATCGGCTAAAAGGTGACTTTAACCGCTTTCAAAATCATTTCCAAATCATCTGTAGGTTATAAAAAGCGAAAGTGATTACAACAAATAAAAAAAAAATAAAAAAAACACAAACAAAAGTCATAAAATCATTGATGAGACTTGAACTCTTTGGCCTACCAGAGATGACACTATTATGATAATGAGCACAGTGGTTACATGCAAGCACAGTGTGAGATTATATATATTATATAGTAAGTTGTATAATAATAATAATAATAATAAGACTGCAGTTATTTAACCGGTTTTCAGTTTGTCATTATTGAAGGCAATGACAACAGCAGCGAACATGCTAATAGCTAAACAGCTAAACTGTTTTCAAAAAGAACACTGACAGAAAATACAATAAAATGAAACTGACATAATTAAATAAGCCAACCGATCCTAGCTTAACCGGTTCGATGTTACATCGCAATCACGTTCATTCATTTTTTTTTCCACAGAATAAAAACACCTCGTACCCAAAAGTTAGACAACGTACTTTTGCTAACACGAACTTGTCACATGCCAAACGGCTCGCTGTTCACTGTGTAGTGCACTAGATAAGGGGGCAACACTCCCACTTTCATACGCTCTCCACAACAGACCCTATACACCACAGAATGCTATTTGAGACGTGACCAGGCTCAGGCTAAGTATAACGTTAACTCGGAACCCTTTTCGGGTCTTACCGTGCAGATGAAGAGCCGCCCGGGAAGCGAACGCTCGGATAGCTTGGTGTTTTCACGGCTAGCTGACGTTAACACTGCGAAACTCGACACAAGTCGTGATCACCAACACAAGCTCGCTCTCGCTCGCTCTCTCTCTCTCTCTCTCTCTCTCTACCGGTACAGCTCAGCTTGTGTCGCCTGTCTCTGGTCTCATCATCTCGCCACAGAGTTCCTCACTTTCATTGGCTCAAATGAGGCACCACGTGACCGTAGAACACAGACACCAACACATACTTTTTTTTTTTTTTTTTTTTTTGCAATCGATACACGTGTCATCAAATACACTGAAACTCAATTTTTAAAAGAATAATTATACGAGCAGTTTTCCTTTTTATTTAGTGTTATACACAATTCATTCATTTCCTGTAACGCTTAATCCTAATTGGGGTCACGGGGAGGCTCGCGCCCATCCCAGCCGACGGCAGGGTGCACCATGGACAGCTTGCCAGGCCACCTCAGGGCAGAAACACGCTGACGCTATGCGGCTAGTTTTGTTGAAAGTCAGCAATGGTCCTTTCACACCTCACACCATAGACAGTGAGAGACATGGCCAGCCTTTGATAACCCAGTGAGCTGCACTGGGGGGGGGACAGTGACCACATGTGGAGAGTGGGGCTCGAACCTCCAGCCTTTGGATCAGTGCTCCAGCACTTTTTACCTCCAGGCCATCATTGCCTTGGTATACACCACTGTAATTAATTCTTTTGACAATATTTTTTGTTTTAATAACATATGACAAATGTTATGGATGACTTTCCTGTTATCTGGTTTGTCCAATTAAATCTTCTCTTGATGATTTCTAGCATATCTCAATCTACATTAGATGAAATACAAAGGTTCATCATGAGTGCATCGCCCTCACTCATTTCCGAACTGCTTAAGGGTCACGGGGAGGCTCGAGCCTATCTCAGCCAACACTGGACGAAGGTGGGGTACACACTGAACAGCTTGTCTCACCATTGCGAGGTCAGCACACATACAACAATTCACACTCACACCTAGGGGCAATTTGGAACAGCCATCTGGAGAAAAAACAGAAGCACGAGGAGAACATGCAAAATCCACAGAGAGACTCAGTCAGCTGACTCAATCCCACGATTATCTTGCTGTGAGGCGGACGTGCTAGCTACTATGCCACTGTTCCACCATTTTCACATCAATCACACAGTAATCTCTTCTAAATGACTGAGGTTTATTCAGATCAATGGGTGGAACTTGTAAAACAGTAGTATGAAACACACACACACACACACACACACACACACACACACACACACAGGCCCTGATGATCTGGCGAGTTGACAGGGTGTTCCACATCCTCACACAGAGTTGGCTGAGATGAGATCCCCACTACTGTAATTAGGATAAAGCAGTTTGATATATATGTATGTATGTATAGATAGATAGATAGATAGATAGATAGATAGAGTGAAATGGGAAAGAAAAAAAGGCATAATTATTGTTATGGAGTTAAATTATTTGTTCTTTTAAATCCCATACAAGAACATGCAAACTCCAGAACCAGAACACTTTACCTTTTTTTTTTTACACTTTTAATACAAGAAGTATAAAATAAAAAAGGTTAAGTATGTGTGATTGCTTTTAATTTTTTTTAGTTATTAAATTACTGCTCTCGATTGTATTTTGCAATAAACTCTTCCTGATATGTCAGTTTGGTTCTATCAATGCAGAAGACTGATTATATTTGAATGGTAATTAGTGACAGTAATTATTAAATAGGGCGGCACGGTGACGTGGTGGTTACCATGTCCGCCTTACAGCAATATGTATTCGACTCCCAGGCTCGGGGCATTTCTGTGTAGAATTTTTATGTTCTCTCCGTGTTTGCATGGATTTTCAGGGGATTCTCATGGACTGAATTATTACACAGTAAAGAGGTGTTGGGAATCAGGAAGGCACTGATTCCCAGCACATGTTTATTGTCTAATAATTCATTTATTCATTCATTTCCCTAATTGCTTAACCCTAATTAATGTTCCAGAGAGGTTGGCACCCATCTCAGCTGACTCCAAATGAGGGCGGGGTACCATGTGAACGGCTCACCTGGTCATCGCACTTCCTCAGGTCTTTGTCCTCTGCTCCTCATGGCAGAAGAGACAGACAGGCGAATAGAGGACAAAGGCCTGAGAGAGTGAGTGGGAATGGATACATGAAGGAGTTCAGACAGATATAGAGGTGCAAGGTTATGAATGGCTTTAAAGGTTAGCAGGAGACTTTTAAACTGAATAAGAAATTTAACTGGGAGCCAGTGAAACTGCTGGAGAACAGGAGTGATGTGGTGGATGGACGGGGTTCTGGCGGTAATACGGGCCAGTTTTAGAACAATTGGTCTTCTGGACCAATTGAAGTTTATGGCGAGATGTTTGCGGGAGACCAAAGAGAATTGAGCTGCAATAATCCAGGTGGGAAGTGACAAGGCTGTGGACAAGGATAGCAGTGGGGTTAGGGGTGAGGAAAGGGCTAAGATGATTAATATTGCGAAAACTGGAAGTATGCATGGCGGCTGATGTTATTGATGTGAGACTGGAAGGATAGAGTGCTGTCGAAGATGACACCCAGACTCTTGACCTGAGAGGAGGGGGAGGCAGAGAAGTTGTCAATTATGAGAGAAAAGCTATCCATTTTGGATAGTATACAGTAGATTTGGTGCCAATGAGGAGCCCCTCAGTTTTGTCTCTGTTTAATTTAAGAAAGTTGAGTATGAACCGGGTTTTTATTTCAGTGATGCAGTCAGAGATGGAAGATGATGGGCGGGTGAAAGTGGGCTTACTTGTGAGATGAAGCTGGGTGTCATTTGCATATAAGTGGAAATGGATTTTGTATTCATGGAAAATATTGCCAAGGGGCAGGAGGTAAATGATGAAGAAAAGGGGCCCCAGAACAGAGCCATGAGGCACCTCTGTAGTGACAGATGAAGGATTGGATGTGAAAGATTTGAGTTTGATGAACTGAGTACAGCCCGAAAGGTAAGATATGAACCAATCTAATGGAGTTTGGGTGATGCCAATAGAGTGTAAACTATTAATGTCACGAGAGATCAGGATTAGAAGCTCAGTTTCCAAATTAAGTGTGCTACTCAGTGTGCAGTGCATAGGATGCAGTGCACAAGATACCCAAACCATAGTCTAGGCTCTGAAAGTTTAGGAGGGTGGTGTGACTTATGGTATCAAAATCCCCACTCTAATCAAGAAGAATGAGGATATTAAGTAGGCTACAGTCTGCGGTCATAAGGAGGTCACTGGTGATCTTTGTTCGGGCAGGTTCCTTGCAATGGAGGTTGCAAAACCAGACTGGAACTGTTCATAAAGGTTATTGAGAGATAATTCAGAGTGAAGCTGGGTAGCAACTATTTTTTTTTTCAAGAATTTGAAATTGGACAGAAGTTGATAAAGTTGGCGGAATCAGCATTGTTTTTTTTTTTTTTTTTTAATATCAGAGCAATTTCAGCGGTTGTGAAGGATATAGGAACAATTCCAGTGGTGAGAGAGGAGTGATTCTTCTTCTTCTTTTCCTTTCAGCTGTTCCCTTCAGGGATCGCCACAGCAAATCATCTGCCTCCATCTCACCCTGTCCTCTGCGTCTTCTTCTCTTACGCCAACGACCTTCATGTCCTCCTTCAGCACATCCATAAATCTTCTCTTTGGTCTTCCTCTAGGCCTTTTGCTTGGCAGTTCCAACTTCAGCATCCTATTACCAATATACTCACTATCCCTCCTCTGTACATGTCCAAACCATGTCAATCTAGCCTCTCTGACTTTGTCTCCAAAACCTCTTACATGTGCTGTCCCTCTGATTGATGGCAGAAATTATGGAGACCAGAGAGGGGAGATATGCTTAGAACAAAACTATAGGGAGGGAGTCCAGCTGACAGATGGATGATTTAGAGTTTCTGATAAAATCAGAAATGTCAGAGAGAGTGGGGAGCTGGAAGGTAGAAACTAAGTGAGCTGTAGAGCAAAGTTCAGATGACAAATTAAGTGAAGAGACAGGATTGAGGTGTTGGCGGATCTTCTGAATTTTGTTAATTAAAATGACATAAGTGCGTTGAGTAAAGGTGTGACGGTGACTCTACAACAGACAAAAGATAAGAGTGGTGTGGATATGCCTCATTTTCTCTGTCACTACTTAGCCAATCAGCTACAAATTTTATTAAATGTACAAAGAATCCTCAACCAGCGTGACACATATCAAACAACCAACCAGCAAGGAAATACAAATCTCTCCTTCAATTTGCCTACGAGAGGAGCCTGTCAGACAGCCTGGTGGAACGTCCTAAAAGAAAAAAAAAATGAGTGTGATGCCCTCCTGGGTATCCAAAGGCATCACACATCTGAAACGGTAAAAGAAATTAAATACATTACCTTTAATTTTAGTGTTTTATGTCATTTTATTCTGGTCTCCATGTCCACCCTGTGTCCTGTGTCCTAGTCAACTATATGTCAATTCACATTCAGATATTTATTGTGAGCTGTCTATGAGAACCAGGCCAGACTAAAGAAACCATGCTACTTTTACACCTCATTGCAACACCCACACACCCACACACACACCCACACACACCCACACACGCCCACACACACCCACACACACCTTCTTTTGATTCTCCTCTGTACTTTAAAATTGAGAGGGCAGTGGCGGCCTGGTGGAAAAGCAGCTGGATCACTGATCCAAAGGTTGGGGGTTCAAGCTCCACTCTCAACAGGTTGTCACTGTCCCTCTCCCCAGTGCAGCTAGCTGGGGTTATCATAGGCTGGCCATGTCTCTATCTATGGTGGGAGGTTCATGTAAAAGAACCATTGCTGACTTTCTACAAGAGGGAGCTGCAAAGCCGTCAGCATGTTCCGCTCTGTGATGGCCTGGCAAGCTGTCCAGGATGTATTCTGCCCTCGCCCGGAGTCGACTGCGATGGGCACCAGCCTCCCTGAGACCCTAATTAGGATTAAGCGGTTACAGAAAATGAACAATGAATGAACCTTGATGTCTGTCTTCCTTTCGGCTTTTTCCCTTTTACTCGGGAGTCGCCACAGCGAATCACCTGATTCGCACGTTTGATTTGGCAGAGGTTTTTAGGTCGGATGCCCTTCCTGTCACAACCCTTTTTAGCGCGGGACAGAAACACACTGACGGCTTTGCAGCCTACTCTGTACGAATGTCAGCAATGGCTCTTTTACATCAACCTCTCACCATAGACAGTGACAGACATGGCCCGCCTTTGATAACCCAGTTAGCTGCACTGGGGGGGCAGTGACAACCTTGTGGAGAGTGGGACTCGAACCCCCAACCTTTTTGGATCAGCGATCCAGCGCCCTATACCACTAGACCACCACTGCCCCCCTCATGAATGAACCTTAATATCGTACCAAAAATGTATCACTAGACTGACTAGGATTTGTAATGGAAACCATGTAATGAATGTTGGTCATTTCTTGCCTCCATGTTGGATGCGGGAACTTCATCTCTGCAGGGCCATGCACCATTATATTCAGAGCTGGTCTGTTGCAGACTGCATCAACAATAAACACTGCTTGGAATATTTACAAATCTGTCAATTTTTTATTACACATGTGATGACAATAAAAAAAATTAAATAAAATAAATGACATAAATTTGTAGCTTAAACCACAGATTGCAGAAATTTACATCAAACTAGCAAAAAAAAAAAAAAACCTTCACAAAAATCCCGCAGTTAATCCGAATTTGTGTTGCGGGAAGGCTGGCCCTATGTGAGGGTAGTTCACACCCTCAACAACTTGCCCAGACAATGCAGGGTCAACACACACATTCACCTACTGTCTGTGCATGGACTGTGGAAGGAAATCAGAGGAACCAGAGGAACCGCAAGCACATGGAGAACATGCAAACTCCACACAGACATGCCTGTGAACTCAGGAACTGAATCCGGCCTTCTTGCTGTGAGGCAGAAATGCGAGCCACTGCACCACCATGTGGCCATTCCTTGTAAATACAAGCCTCGTAAGCCACATAAAATATTATACAGTACTTAAAAAAAAAAAAAATAAAATTATATTTGTTAATTAGAGTTTGCATATACAGTACCATTCACACACACACACACACACACAGAGTAGATTTATTAGTGCTCTATTTCTATTTTTTTCTTCGCTTTGTTAGTTGGTAAGTATGACGCACAGAATACTGAAAAACATCCAAATGTGATACACTTACACACATTTAGAATGATCTTTTATTTAGCCTTGACAGCCTTATCCAAAGAAACATACATTCTTAATCGAATTTATTTATCTAAGGATTAAGGGCCTTGTTAAAGTGCCCAACAGCAGCAGCTCCATGGAGTTGGGCTTGAACCCGGACCTTTGGATCAGTGACCCAGAGCCTTAACCAGTCTGCTGCCTCGACCCCACACATTATAAAATTGTTGTTATAAATAGTTATCTGAAGGAAGGTGATTGTCCCTTGTCTGTTCAGCATCTGCCTGCCGTTCCTCTCAAGCTTGTTCATCACTGTTTTCCAGCTGCAGTTCAGACTCGTATAGTTGCAACCCGTGTTCTCATTGACTTCTTTTACGTCTTCTTTTATCTATTCAATGGTTATTCTTGTAACATCAAATCCCAGCCACTCAGGATCTCTGGAGCATCACCAGGAGCAGAAGCGGATGTCCAGCAGCGTTTCTTGATACCTATAACCTAGTTGTCTTTCAGTGCTTTTATTATCGAATACGAGAGCAAAATGGGACATGAAATATAAATACAGCATTTTCATGGTGTTTTTCAGTGACACTTAAAGCACCTCTGACTTTCATTTATCCATCCAGACATCCATTACCTGAAGCTGGTGCCAATCCCTGCTAATTTTGGATAAGAGGTGGGGTATCTGAACAGGTCTCCTGTCTATTGCAGGACTAATAAAGACAAAGACAACCATTCACATACACATTCATACTCGTGGACAGTTTAAAGTACACTCTGGATTCATTGATGGGATGTCAGGACAGAAGCACTGACATACATTTACAACTTAAATTCTAGTATTTGTTCCAATAAAGTGAATTAATTTATTCCTAACAGTCTATTCTCTTTGTTTCGTAGCATGTCGTTGTCTGCACTGCTTACAGTACGTGTATGTTAGATTTTTTTTTTTTTTGTCCAATCGGATTTCAGCTTCTATGTGCTGTCATGTCAATCGAACCTGCCCAGGGCCTTCAGAATCAGCAGTGCTGGCCAAGGTCACTTAAACTGTAATGGAGCCGTATTTTTGTTTAACCAATCAGATATCAGATTCACCTCAAAGGGCCAGCTCGAGGGCTCAGCATTTTTCTGTCTTCTGATTGGTAGGTCAGAGCAAAACTAGCTGGGTAGTCTGTAGTGATCGTCACATGATACATTTAAGTTAGAATTTTTTTATACCCACAATAATATATAATAATAGCTAATGGAGGAGGAGAAGCTGTGCTTTTGTGTATTACTGATGGGTTGTATAATCGCAACATGATGGTGCTGATATTAAGAGGTGGATTAAGTCTGATACGTCCCGCTGAAGGCCCAGGGACCAAATGCAAGAGCTTTCGTTAATGTCCCCATCAGAATGAGGAATGATATCATCTCTGTCACTTCTTTGTGGTTCAAGCTGGACTAGGTATCACATGGGCTGGTTTGAGAATTTCACTTATTTCTGACTTAATGATTTGATACGAAACAGTTTAATTTGAAAGATTTAAGTCGGAATCATGAAAAGTGAAAAAGTTTGAGTTCATTATAAATTACAAAAAAAAAAAAAAAAAAAAAAATTGTGCCCCAGTGGCCTCATGGATAAGGCACTGTCCTCCTAAGCCAAAGATTGTGGGTTCAAGTCCCATCTGGGGGTGACCTGCACACTGAGTAGCACAATTACCCCTCCACTGGGCCAATTACCCTGATAGAGAGGGACTGGTGGCACAGTGGTTAAGGTGCTGGGCTCATGCTCAGGAAGTCATGGGTTTGAATCCCAGTCAGACCCCCACTGTGCAAAGACCCACACTGGGCAAGGTCTTAACTCCAAGTGTGCCTCTGTCCACCCAGCAGTATACATGGGTACCAGGAAAAATATACTTGGAAGGTAACCTGCAATGGACGAGTCTCCCATCCAGGAGGAGTTGTACTCCGAGCCGCTTCACGCCATGGAAACCAGGAGACGCACTGGCTGGCCTGATGATGAGCCACTATGGTGTGGGTGTAGAAACCCAACAGACTTTACCTTACATCAACAAGGTGCACCGTCATCATCCTGAAGTCCCATCACAAGTTTTAATCCGGGTTCATGTACATTTGCAGCTGGGAGTTTGTGGATAATTATGGCTGAGCTCTCATTAAAGGATGGATGCTATAATGCTCTATTCCTTACAGCGGTCACCAGCCAATCATGGACATTTTTCAGCTCATGCAAAAAGGGTCACAACTGTCACTTCAGTTAAAATAACAAATTGCTGTTTATTTTTGAACCACACTCGCATAACGTATACAGTAGACACGCGAACGTTCAAATTAAACTGCTGTTCACCTTTCTGGCCACCAGATGTCAGTCCAATTCCCCATTTCAACCTTTCTTGGACAGACTTGAAAATAAAGCTTCAGTTCCATCACAGCACAGAGACCAAAGATAACCCTGAAGGATCTGCTAAATTCCACAACAGAGACTGGTGGATCTGTGCACAGGGCCACTGGCCATTACTCAGTGCTGAAAATAAGAAGGTGGGAGACTCCCCAAATGCATGGAGGAAGGGCCTTTGGTCAGATGAGATAAATTTGAACTTTTTTATTTGAAAACTGCCATATCTGGCACAAATCAAACACATCCTCTCATTCCAAGAACACCTTCTCCACAATGAAACATGGTGGTGGCAACATTACGCTGTGGGGCTGTTTTTCAGCCGCAGGAACTGGAACCTGACTCAAGTCAAAAGAAAGTTGTCTGGTGCTAAATACAGGGATATACTTGAGCAAAACCTGTTTGAGTCTGAATGTGATTTGAGAATGGAACAGCAGTTCACCTTTCAGCAGGACGATAACCCGAAGCCTTCAACATTCTCATGGTTTCAGCAGAAACATTTACACTGTGACACAATGACCTTCTCAGAGCCCAGATATCGATCCAATGGAGAATCTGTGATCAGGTTGAAAGACTACTGTTCACAAGTGGAAACATCCAACACGAAGGAGCCGGAACAGTTTTGCCTTGAGGAATGGACAAAAATCCCAGTGGCAAGAAGAGACAAGCTCATAGAGATTTACCCAAAGTGACTGGAATCTGTCAGCGCTGTGAAAAGGTGGCTTGTCAAAGAACTGACATTAGGGGGTGAATAGTTATGAACACTGAAATGTTCCGTTTTTCCCCCCTCTATGCAAAGGGGAGAATTATTTTGTCAGGCAAAGTGTATACAGTATATACAGGTTCATGGATTGTCAGTCATTTGTACAATAAGTGTAATCAGTCAAACAAGTTGAATAGTGTGTCTTCAGTTCAAGAGACGAACCGGTCACTGCTTTGTTTGATGAAAAATAAGCATGATGGACTCCCAATGTGGGCAGTGGTGGGCCGGCGTCAAGGTGCTGGATTACCAATCCGAGGTTGGGGTTTCAAGCCCCTCTGTCAACGGTCGTCACTGCTGTCCCGCCAGTGCACCGAACCGGAGATATGGAACAGAACCATCGCTGACATTTTTCAAGAGTAGGCTGCACAGCCATCAGTGTGTTTCTGCCCTGCGATGGACTGGCGAGCTGTCCAGGGTGTACTTTGCCCTCAAACAGAGTCGGCTGAGAAGCCTCCCCGTGACCACTATTGGGATTAAACGGTTCAGAAAATGAACGATCGTAACAAATTATGAGCAAATTACACAAACATTAGTTTCATCAAAACCGTGTAGATATGTGCACGACATACCATCAGCGTTTCCATAGAGAACACAATCAAACACCAAAAAAACACAGAGATCATAAAACAGGTTCGCCGTGAATCTCCACCCACATTTCTTCTGTTGACGTCATGGTACAGTATTAAAAGCCACAAATCACACTTTCACAGCAAAAAAAAGAAGTTTGAGAAGATGAATGACACAGTAATAACCAGTATGATTTGCTTAAAATATAATACTCATCGAGTTACATTTGTTCAGCCAACATTCAATAAAATATTTGCATTTGAATTTAAAGACCCTCCAGAACTGAAGGTAAGCATTACAGACTGTCATCAAGTGATGTGTGTGTGTGTGTGTGTGTGTGTGTGTGTGTGTGTGTGTGTGTGTGTGTGTGTGTGTGTGATATATGTTTTGTATACAAGTTCAGTAAAAATTGTGTTTGTCATTTAGAATGAGAAGCTCGTGGAACATCAGGAGGATCAGCTTCAAAATGATCGAAAACCACCGTAAGTTCCGTCTAGAAACACAAAACCTGTTGATATTTCTGCATAATATTATTGTGTATTTATAAATCATTTATTGAGCACTCTTTCTCTGAGAAATAATGTAGTGTGAGATGAAAAATCACAAAGTAAACCTCAACAGACTGGGACGGTTCCCGGTGTGCACTGGAGAGATTTTGAATTGCTCTGAAGGTTTTGATTGGATGAGAATGAAATCTCGCTGTATATCGTCCTGGTTATTGCACAGCTTCCAGATACACCATTTGATGATTTAACACCAAATATTGATTGTACAATGTTTTTATTCACTTAAAATAGACCATCAACACAGCAAAACCCCTCAGATTGTGGCAGCCATATTGTGATTTTTTTTGAATTGTACATTTATTGTAGAAAAATATAAAACGCTTTTGTAGTTTCCACAACAAAAATGCTGATGATTGGTGATGGCACTTTTGAGTTAGTGCACAGAACACATCTTTGGAAAGATGGACAGAGGTCGCGTGTGATGACAATTCACCTCGTGGCCTGATTTCGACTCTGAATGATGCAATGAAATAGATTGTGAACGATGTTTATGCCTCATCCCAGCGATGCTGCTGTGCATAAAAAGGAGAGTTCGAAAGAACAAACAGACGGTTGTATTCCGTGTTTAACAGACGGTTGTAGTTTTGTGTTGATCAGAATTGGTTGGCATCAGAAGCTGCGTAATAAACACTTTTCAAAGATCTTGATGCAGTTATCCATAAATTAGTGTTCTCGTGTGGGTGTATGTTTATGCTAGATTTCGGCATATTTACATAAATCAATTATTTTGTTTTCTTACAGAGATGAACAGAGGAGCATGGAGTACTCGAGAAGAAGCCAAAAAAATAAATTCCACACTTACATAGAAAATAAAAAAATTCCTAATCAAAGTCCTCAGGACATTATTAAACCTTCTGTAGATAATTCTTACAATAAGGGAATTTTAATTAAAAAAGAATTACGAACACAAAATATTTATTTACAACGTCTGCTAAATGAATATCTCCGTTGTCAACTGAAAAGTAATAACCAGACAGCATTTGCAGTTTTAATTATGAGTGATGAATATAAATTTGTAGATCCATATAAATGTGATAGATATAAACATAGTGAGGATTATATTATTGCCGAAATAAATAATTATAAGAAACCTATATTAGAAATTTATCTTTACACAACAAACAGTCCGTGTTTAGTAAGAAAATACGAACCATGCATGTCAAAATTAATCAGTCTAAGAGAACAGAGAAAAATTCCAATGAAAATTTTCTTCAGGTTTCCTTACTTTTTTCCGACAAAAATGGATAAATATATAAATGAAGATGAAATTTCTGATGAATTTAAACTCAAATTTGATTTTGAACTGCTCGAAAACATAAATGAAAAAATTGGCAAAAATAAAATAGAAAAAAGTTGTCTGAAAAATTTTATGAATAGGGTAAGGAAAATTATTATTTATGATGAGAAATTGGACCAGCAATCCAAAACGTACAAATATTGGAAAGAATATGGTTCTAAAATATCTAATGAAAAATTAGAATTAAATTTGACTAAAGAGCCGATCCTCCATGACTTATTTCAGAAATGGTGGAATTCAACTCTAAATAATAGTCTCAAGGTTCATCTAGTTTTCCCCAAGCTAAGAAAATTAGAATATTTTAATAAACATATTCAGTTTTTCAGGATTGAATATGACCAATCAAATGGTTTTACAATCTACGGCTGATTGTCAGGTCATAATTGTTTGTAGCATCATAAGCTGGTTGCAGAACAAATGCCAGCAACTCCTGCAGTCACCAGAGTCACCTGACTCGATCTTCACATCACCTAATCAGACTGGCATCTGGTTCCTGATCTACATATTCAAGCTGATACTGCAGACTGTTTTTTATTAAATAATTCATCCCCAATTATCTACTGTCTCCAATCTGATCTGTTCTTCACAGTTACCTGCATGACTGTCATCAGGCATTACTTATCTGCTACACACACACACACACACACACACACACACACACACACACACCTAGACTAAGTTACACTACATTTCCAATCAGCATTTTCCTCCCGTCACAGTTTGTACTTGCTTGAGCACCATATTCGGCGGGCCATAAGGCGCACCAGACTATAAGGTGCAATATAAACGAACAATGATTGGACGGTCACTTTTCATACATAAGGTGCACCGAATTATATGGTACATTAATCGAAACAAAAGTCAGATAAGTCAAACTTTATTCAACTCATTCACAATAACGCTCAACATTGCTCAGCTGTAACACATAAAATATAAAATAATACATGTCACAATAACTGTCAATACTGTTCAATTGTAACAATATAAAACAAAACACTCACTTTTTCAGCTCATTCCTCTTCCACAAATCCATCAAATTCTTCATCTCCAGTGTCTGAGTTTAACAGTTGCAAGAGTTGGATACAGTATAAAGCTCAGATCCGTCTCACTTACGACCTGTTGACACCAATATCCAGCAGTTGGAGTTCTTAAGTTGGCATGATTGCAACTGGAATGATTGCAAACTCGGAATGAAAAATAATGATGCATGTATTCTTTCCTGAAAATGAATGTGTGATATAACCCTTATGAAAATATGATTTATTATATACATATCGGTGTTCTTCTGCCTCCTCGGCTCCAGGAGACCTGGCAATTCATTTGTGCACAGCAGAGTGAAAAATTCATTGATATGTTCAGAAATGAAAACACAATTTGCAGGACTGATGCCAAAGTAAATGTACAAAAGTATATTGGGTTATGGAAATTAAAAGTGTAAAAGGTCTTTAAACAGAGCAAACACCAAAAATCAATCATTGATGGATTTCAGCCAGTTTTGTTGCTCCAAGTAACTGTTTAATTCTGAGGACATTTTAATCTCCAATAAGATTACATCTATCCAGAACGATTTCAATATTAGGATTGGTTCTTGGAATTATAAACCATTTATCAATATCACCATTCAAATATTGTTAAAGTCCAAACCTAATATTAAAGAAGCATTTGTAAATTTCACCCACCGCCCCACCCAAGTGCTCCGTATTTATAAACCAGAATATGGTTTTCAGAATTGGTGTTGTAACCATAAAAAATAGTTAATATAAAGAATAGATCATGATATTTAGGTGCTTGAGAGATAAAGTGGCGAAAGAAGGTGGAGGATTTTAAGTACTCAGGCTCAGCAGTCCAGAGCAATGGAGAGTGTGGAAAAGAGGTGAAGAAGCATGTGCAGGCAGGTTGGAATGGTGGGAGGAAAGTATCCGGTGTGATGTGTGATAGGAGGGTATCGGCAAGAATGAAAGGAAAAGTGTACAAGACGGTGATGAGGCCAGCGATGTTATATGGTTTAGAAACAGTGGCTCTGGGGAACAGACAGGAGCCAGAGCTGGAGGTAGCGGAGATGAAAATGTTGAGGTTCTCTTTGGGAGTAACGAGGATGGATAGGATCAGGAATGAGTACATCAGAGGGACAGCACATGTTACAGGTTTTAGAGACAAAGTCAGAGAGGCTAGATTGAGATGGTTTGGACATGTACAGAGGAGGGATAGTGAGTATATTGGTAGTAGGATGCTGAGGTTGGAACTACCAGGCAGAAGGTCTAGAGGAAGACCAAAGAGAAGATTTAAGGATGTGGTGAAGGAGGACATGAAGGTAGTTGGTGTACGAGAAGAAGATGCAGAGGACAGGGTGAGGTGGCGGCAGATGATTTGTTGTGGGGACTCCTGAAGGGAACAGCCGAAAGGAAAAGAAGAAGACACTAAAACACTGTTACTCTAACAACAGTATTCCAAACTGCATCGTAAAACAGATCAGCACTGGCACAAGCCAAGAACCAATCATTCATTCCTTTTCTGAACCACTTAATCCTAATTATGGTTGCGGGGAGGCTGACGCCAATCTCAGCTGTCTCTGGGCAAGGGCAGAGTACACCCTGGACCAGCTCATCAGGCCATTACAGGGCAGATACACACCAATGGCTATGCAACCTACACCTGTTGAAAGTCAGCAATGGTTTTTTTCACAGCCTAAACCACAGACAGTGGGAGACATGGCCAGCCTTTGATAACACAGTAACTGCACTGGAGGGGCAGCACTGACAACCGTTGACAGTGGAGCTTCAACCCCCAACCAAAGTATTGGCAATCCAGCACCTTACCACTGCAGACAGACAGACAGGCAGACAGACAGACAGACAGACAGATATCTATCTATCTATCTATCTATCTATCTATCTATCTATCTATCTATCTATCTATCTATCTATCTATCTATCTATCTATCTATCTGTGTATATATATCTGTATATATATGGCCATCATATTACATATATCTGGCGTGGGGCAGTAGTGGTCTAGTGGTATAGGGCACTGGATCGCTGATCCAAAGGTTGGGGGTTCAAGTCCCACTCGCCACAAGGTTGTCACTGTCCCCCCCAGTGCAGCTAACTGGGTTATCAAAGGCCGGCCATGCTGCAAAGTCGTCAGCGTGTTTCTGTCCCTTGCTAAAAAGGGTTGTGACAGGAAGGGCATCCAACATAAAAACCTCTGCCAAACCAAATGTGCGAATCAGATTATTCGCTGTGGCGACTCCCGAGTAAAAAAAAGGGAAAAAGCTGAAAGGAAGACAAACAGACATTATATATATCTGGCCAACATAATCATTGTATATGTTACATAAGCAGAGAGCATTATCTTATGCTTACTATCTCCACCATCATTCACTCCTTTAATGGCAGGATTTACTCTTATGGCCACCTCCAGGGGTTCCAGTCTAATTGTGAATAAAAGTGGTGACAGGAGCCACACCTGCGGCATTCCTCTGCTGAGATTAAAAAAATAATGAAATAACACCATTTGTCAAGACTGCTGCCTTAAGGTTGTTAAATATTATTTTCATCCAGCCTTCAAAACCAGGACCAAACCCAGTCCTTGAAATGGCCAAGTGTAAAAAATTCCACGAAACAATGTCAGAGGCATCTCAGTGTTCAGAAAGACGGCAGCCACTGCCACTGTGCTGGAGGAACGAGTCTTCTCAGATTGTCTGTGGAAGATCCACCCTTTATGAAGTCTCCGAATCTGTATCGGATACAACGGCCTAATTCTAGACCCCCCCACCCCATATATATATATATATATATATATATATATATATATATATATATACACTAGTCCTTCTCAAAAAATTAGCATATTGTGATAAAGTTCATTATTTTCTGTAATGTACTGATAAAAATTAAACTTTCATATATTTTAGATTCATTGCACACCAACTGAAATATTTCAGGTCTTTTATTGTTTTAATTCTGATGATTTTGTCATACAGCTCATGAAAACCCAAAATTCCTATCTCAAAAAATCAGCATATCATGTTCAGGTAGTCTAACCGAGCTATTAACCTAATCATCTGAATCAACCAATTAACTCTAAACATCTGCAAAAGATTCCTGAGGCTTTTAAAAACTCCCAGCCTGGTTCATTACTCAAAACCGCAATCATGGGTAAGACTGCCGACCTGACTGCTGTCCAGAAGGCCATCATTGACACCCTCAAGCAAGAGGGTAAGACACAGAAAGAAATCTCTGAGCGAATAGGCTGTTCCCAGAGTGCTCGATCAAGCCACCTCAGTGGGACTGTTGCTCAGTGGTCCAAAGTACTTTTTTCGGATGAAAGCAAATTTTGCATGTCATTCGGAAATCGCGGTGCCAGAGTCTGGAGGAAGACTGGGGACAAGGAAATGCCAAAATGCCTGAAGTCCAGTGTCAAGTACCCACAGTCAGTGATGGTCTGGGGTGCCATGTCAGCTGCTGGTGTTGGTCCACTGTGTTTTATCAAGGGCAGGGCCAATGCAGCGAGCTATCAGGAGATTTTGGAGCACTTCATGCTTCCATCTGCTGAAAAGCTTTATGGAGATGAAGATTTCATTTTTCAGCACGACCTGGCACCTGCTCACAGTGCCAAAACCACTGCTAAATGGTTTACTGACCATGCTATTACTGTGCTCAATTGGCCTGCCAACTCTCCTGACCTGAAGCCCATAGAGAATCTGTGGGATATTGTGAAGAGAAAGTTGAGAGACACCAGACCCAACACTGTGGATGAGTTTAAGGCCGCGATCGAAGCATCCTGGGCCTCCGTAACACCTCAGCAGTGCCACAGGCTGATTGGCTCCATGCCACGCCGCATTGAAGCAGTCATTTCTGCAAAAGGATTCCCGACCAAGTATTGAGTGCAGAACTGAACATAATTATTTGAAGGTTGACTTTTTTTTATTAAAAACACTTTTTTTTATTGGTCAGATGAAATATGCTAATTTTTTGAGATAGGAATTTTGGGTTTTCATGAGCTGTATGCCAAAATCATCAGTATTAAAACAATAAAAGACCTGAAATATTTCAGTTGGTGTGCAATGAATCTAAAATATATAAAAGTTTAATTTTTATCAGTTCATTACAGAAAATAATGAACTTTATCACAATATGCTAATTTTTTGAGGACGAGTGTATATATATAAAAAAAAACAATCCAGAGCAGTGGAGAGTGTGGAAAAGAGGTGAAGAAGCGTGTGCAGCCAGGTTGGAACGGTTGGAGAAAAGTGTCCGCTGTGATGTGTGATAGGAAGGTATCGGCAAGAATGAAAGGAAAAGTGTACAAGACGGTGTTGAGGCCAGCGATGTTGTATGGTTTAGAAACAGTGGCCCTGGGGAAAAGACAGGAGGCAGAGCTGGAGGTAGCAGAGATGAAAATGTTGAGGTTCTCTTTGGGAGTAACGAGGATGGATAGGATCAGGAATGAGTCCATCAGAGGGACAGCACATGTTAGATGTTTTGGAGACAAAGTCAGATAGTCATAATCAAAGTCATAATCATTGTATATATAACCCATTGAGCATGTTCGTTACGCTCTGCATCAGTGTATAATGAGAAAGTGTTACAGTTCCTGTAAGTAATTCCTTTATAAGGATCCCTTCCTGTATGTATACCCTCATCTGTACACATTTTCCAAAATACTTTCTACTTACCTGCCTGAACCTCTGGATTGAACCAGAGTAAAGAATAAGACTGGGAAACCTTGTATATTCTATAAACCTTTGCCCAGACCTCATGGGAATACTGAATAACTGGGTTCATGTCTTTCCTGTTTTTCAAGCACTGAGTGATTCCTTTATCAGATAAAATGGTGCGGCATTATCTGATGCTTACTATCACCACCATCATTCACTCCTTTAACGGCAGGATTTACTCTTATGGCCACCACCAGGGGTTCCAGTCTAATTGTGAATAAAAGTGGTGAGAGGAGGCACACCTGTGGCATTCCTCTGCTGAGATGAAAAAAAAATGAAATCACACCATTTGTTAAGACTGCTGCCTTAAGGTTGTGAAAATATTGTTTTCATCCAGCTTACAAAACCAGGACCAAACCCAGTCCTTGAAATGGCCAAGTGTAAAAAAATTCCACTAAACAATGTCAGAGGCATCTCAGTATTCAGAGAGACGGCAGCCACTGCCACTGTGCTGGAGGAACGAGTCTTCTCAGATTGTCTGTGGAAGCTCCACCCTTTATGAAGTCTCCGAATCTGTATCTATGATGCATCCCGAGATTGTTTCAAGTATTTTTTTGATGTCTCCATGTTTTTAGGTATAACAGAAATAAGTGCTTCACTATAAGTTGGTGGCGTGAGCTGTTCTGAAAAGCCTCTGAAAAGACACTTATCAGTATTGAGATAATTATCTCGAGAAGTTCTTTATAAGACTCAACTGGAAACCCTGGCAGTTTTGATCGCTTGCTGGGTTATTGATATATCAAGGAAAACTGCCTGATCAGGAGATACATTTGAAAGGTTTATGATCAAGAAGCTGACAATCTGAATCTCGAGCTGCACCTTCACGATGTAAATAAATTTCCATTATTCTACTGATGTTTTATGGAAAATTTATTTCGACTCAAGAAAATAGAGTGAACAGAATAGCCTTCTAACCAGCGAGCAACACGTCCAGCTTTCTCACAGAACTTTATTTGGAAGAAAGATGCACCTTTTCTTTGAGACCTCATCATTAGGTCATTCTGAAGTTTCCAGTCCTGTTCCTCACAGAAAACCAAATAAGTTGCATTTAGTCGGATACAACGGTCTAATTCTAGACCCCCCACCCCACACACACACACATTTTTATTATCAAACACTGTCATTTCAAATATAATATGTATTATACATATATATATATATATATATATATATATATATATATATATATATATATATATATATATATATATATATATACACACACACACACACACATACATACACACACACACACACACACACACACACAGTTATCAGTAGTGTTCATATGTACTGTTTTACCATCTCGCAATGCTGATTGCAGCTGGTCCCTAATTCTCAATAAATATTACATAAGACCGTTTAATTAATGACAACCGTTTATCATGAAACGGATTTCCTAACTCATTGTCAAGTAATAGTTGTAATTTGAATCACATTGCCATCATATTGTTTATAAAGTTGGAGAAACATGCAGTCAGCTGAGACAGGCAAAGTCACTGGTATGAGAGACGAGCATTCTTCCAACATGCGTGACACTGCTGATGACACTGGTGATGACACTGGTGATGACACTGGTGATGACACTGGTGATGACAGTAATAATATCACTACATACCGGTATATATAATAAAACAATGATGCGCTTTAGGCACTTTAGGTATGTGCGCTAGATGTTGCTGAAATGAACTGTCCATGTGACATTTTGGACAATTTTCAGTGACAGCCAACTCACTTTCAGAGCATAATTGTTGAATGATGCACCCAGACAGGTTTGTTGACATGACATTTGCGTGTGAGAGAATTATGAGAACTGACTGTTTACTTTCAGTATAATACATCACATTCCATGGCAGGTTCCACTGGAAGGAGATAATAAGTTTTATCCAGGCCATTGCAGGGCGGAAACAGTCAGACGATTCTGCAGCTCCTCTTGTCAAAAGTCAGCAAAGCTTCTTTTACAGCCTCCACCATAGACAGTGACAGACATGGCCGGCCTTTGATAACCCAGTTAGCTGCACTGGGGGGACAGTGGCAACCCGTTGAGAGTGGGACTTGAACCCCCAACCTTAGGATCAGTGTTTCAGCAGCTCTGTATATCTGTTCATTCATTATTTAATTTGCTGAACCACTGAATGCTCCTATCTGAGTGAAGGCAGGTACACCCTGAACAGCTCACAAGTTCATTGCAGGGCCAACACACACACACACAACCATCCACACACACGCCCAGAGCAGTTTGGAACAGCCAATTGGTGTGATGTTGATGCTTTTGTACTGAGGACGGAAACTGGAGAACCCTGGATGAAACGTACACAAGCAAGTGGAGAACTTGCAAACTTCACACAGTTATGTATTTTGTAATAAAGTTTGAAATTTTCCACACATTCTAAATTTACTAAATTTTATTTTCAGATGTGGAGGCAACCTGAAGCTGAACTCTATAGAGCTGATGCTGAAGAGTGTGGCGTCAGTGTGCACGGTGTAGTGTAGTATAGTGTAGGTGGTGATGATGTCATGATGAAGTGACATGTGGTGGTTGATCTAATTCTTTTTTCTGCACCAAACCGTCCCACGCCATCATCTGCACCAAACTCAGAACTCTGTTCTCTGTCGAACCTGCACTGACCGGCTTGGGACTATTCATTTTTTGCTCTTTTCTCTTCTTTGATCGATTAACTAACTAATTCTATAACTCTGATTTCCTGCCGTTTTATAGCCAAGAAAGTTATTTAAAATAACAAAACTGGGTCCTACCTGCAAATCTTGTCAGAAAACATCAGGAAATTAACCCAAAGACCAATAAAATTTGAATTTTAGTTTCTCGTCAGGAGAAAAGTTTGTGGCTCATCATTGATGAAATCGCGTCAGTAAGTGTCTGTCCTGGTAACAATCTTTTTGTTTAATCAGAAATCCAAACTGAACCGTCCAGAATTAAATGAATACTGACGGGGTCATCGGTTCTAGCCCCACTCTCAACGGGTTGTCACTGTAACCCCCTCCAAGTGCAGCTAACTGGGTTATGAAAGGCCGGCATGTCTCTCACCGTCTATAGTGAGAGGCTGTGAAAGAACCACCGCTGACTTTCGACAAGAGGAGTTGCATAGCCGTCGATGTGTTTCCGCCCTGCGATGGTCTAGCGAGCCGTCCAGGGTGTACTCTGCCCTCACCCGGAGTCGGCTGAGATGGGCACCAGCCTCCCCATAACCCTGATTAGGATTAAGCAGTTCAGAAAATGAAAATGATTCCCCGAACCCCATTCATTCAGAAGCACCGTATTGCTGGCAGTGACCACATGATGATGATGATGATGATGATGATGGTGATGGTGAACGTATATTGTTTCCATGATATAAATGGCTGTGAATCTTCATCTTATCTATAACAGTCTATAATCTTATCTATAAACAGTCTGTGTTCAGAGTTCTCTCTCATGCAAATGTAATAAAACAAACCTGTCTGTGTGCATTATTCAGAAATGATGTTTTGAAAGTGAGGTGGCTGTCACTCAAAATAGTTCGAGACAAAAGGTCACATGAACTATTCATTTCAGCAACATCTGACGAAGGCACAGAATTGTTTCAGCACATATCTAGAGATATTATGACTGATGTCATCACCGGTGTCCTGTAAACTGAAAGAATGTTTCGTGTCTCATGCCAGTGACTTTGTTTGTCTCAGCTGGTTGCTTGTTTCTCAAAATGTGATGACCATTAACCAAATGACCTGATGTAATATTGATAGAGAATTCGGGACTGGTTGGGGCAGTCACAGCATGAGAAGACGGTAAAATACGATAGAACAAAAATATGATGAAAGAGGATTAATAGTTCAGAAAGCGAACGAATCGATAAAATTAAATGAATATAGAATCTGATCAGACTATAATGAAGAGCAGCATTACACAAGCCCTGAAATCCTAGCCTTGGGACAGCCGCAGCCCAAAGGTTAGAGAAACAGCTTTGGGACTGAATGGTCACTGGTTCAAGCCCCAAACCAGCAGGAAAATATGTGAGGCAGTGGGAGAGTGAGCTGCACCTTCCCTTCCTCCACATTAGCGGCTGAAGTGCCCTTGAACAAGACACCCAACCTCCTCGTGTGTGTGTGTGTGTGGCAGCCCACCACTCCGAGTGTGTGTGTGAGTGTGTGTGTGTGTGTGTGTGTGTGTGTGTGTGTGTGGCAGCCCACCACTCCGAGTGTGTGTGTGTGTGTGTGTGTGTGTGTGTGTGTGTGTGTGTGTGTGTGGCAGCCCACCACTCCGAGTGTGTGTGTGTGTGTGTGTGTGTGTGTGGCAGCCCACCACACCGAGTGTGTGTGTGTGTGTGTGTGTGTGTGTGTGTGTGTGTGTGTGTGTGTGTGTGTGTGGCAGCCCACCACTCCGAGTGTGTGTGTGTGTGTGTGTGTGTGTGTGTGTGTGTGTGTGGCAGCCCACTACTCCGTGTGTGTGTGTGTGTGTGTGTGTGTGTGTGTGCTCACTTTGGAAGGATTAAATGCAGAGGAAATAATTTCCTTTATGGGAATAATACAGGATATTAAAAAATATATTTAAAAAAAAAATCATCAATTTTTGATATGAGACCTGGACTGACATTACCATACCTTTTCACTCTCAGGTAAAATCTGAACAGAAAACAAAACAGGATGCACAAGCACAAAAGCACAAGTCCTATCACTACATGTCGTCTGAGACTTAAATCTATCAGAGTCTGACTCGAGACGAAGCAGACGATCGAAAGATTCCTGCTGATTTCAAAGTCGGTACAATTACAACAAACACGAGCGCTTTCTGAATCCAAGACGAAACCCTGATATCACTGTTCACAGCGTGCGCAGCTGCCCAATTACACATGGAAGGACGGCCGATTGACGATGACCCCCGCGAGTCTCGCTTTCATTCCACATGGTTCTAGTCTTCGGTGTATTGAGACCGAAGGCCAGTTCTTGATGCAGATTTTTGTCAGTGATGACCAAACTAATTTTTTTTCATGCAGGACCAAAACCCTATGTGTGTGGAGACAAGAAACTAAACATACAATTTTGTTGGCCTTCTGGATATTTCTTGGAATTTTCCCCCAAGTTTAGAGGCAGGAACCTCTACGAATTGGCCAGTTTCTTCACTTTATATAAGTTTATATAAAACTTTGGAAAATGATACATTAATAGTTCATCCATCGAATTAGAGAAAAAACAAACTAACTAAAAATCTGGGGCAGTGGTGGTCTAGTGATATAGGACACTGATTGGGGGTTCGAGTCCCACTCTCCACAGTTGTCACTGTCCCCCCAGTGCAGCTAACTGGGTCATCAAAGGTGGGCCATGTCTCTCACTGTCTATGGTGAGAGGTTGATGTAAAAGAACCATCGCTGACTTTGGTAAAGAGGAGCTGCAAAGTCGTCAGCGTGTTTCTGTCCCGCGCTAAAAAGGGTTGTGACAGGAAGGGCATCCGACCTAAAAACCTCTGCCAAATCAAACGAGCGAATCAGATGATTCGCTGTGGTGACTCCCAAGTAAAAGGGAAAAAGGCCGAAAGGAAGACAGACAGACAGACAGACAGACAGACAGCCATCTGGTGTTCCACTGGCTGTTTAGTTCCCCAAAGTAGAATTCTTTGCAATCCTCTCTGTACAGAACCGCATACATGATGCTCAGTGACATCAACAAGGTGCACCGTCATCATCCTGAAGTCCCATCACAAGTTTTAATCCGGGTTCATGTACATTTGCAGCTGGGAGTTTGTGGATAATTATGGCTGAGCTCTCATTAAAGGATGGATGGTATAATGCTCTCTTCCTTACAGCGGTCACCAGCCAATCATGGACATTTTTCAGCTCATGCAAAAAGGGTCACAACTGTCAATTCAGTTAAAATAACAAATTGCTGTTTATTTTTGAACCACACTCGCATAACGTATACAGTAGACATGCGAACGTTCAAATTAAACTGCTATTCACCTTTCTGGCCACCAGATGTCAGTCAAATTCACCATTTCAACCTTTCTTTGACCGACTTGAAAATAAAGCTTCAGTTCCATCACAGCACAGAGACCAAAGATAACCCTGAAGGATCTGCTAAATTCCACAACAGAGACTGGTGGATCTGTGCACAGGGCCACTGGCCATTACTCAGTGCTGAAAATAAGAAGGTGGGAGACTCCCCAAATGCATGGAGGAAGGGCCTTTGGTCAGATGAGATAAATTTGAACTTTTATTTGAAAACTGCCATATCTGGCACAAATCAAACACATCCTCTCATTCCAAGAACACCTTCTCCACAATGAAACATGGTGGTGGCAACATTACGCTGTGGGGCTGTTCTTCAGCCGCAGGAACTGGAACCTGACTCAAGTCAAAAGTTGTCTGGTGCTAAATACAGGGATATACTTGAGCAAAACCTGTTTGAGTCTGAATGTGATTTGAGAATGGAACAGCAGTTCACCTTTCAGCAGGACGATAACCCGAAGCCTTCAACATTCTCATGGTTTCAGCAGAAACATTTACACTGTGACACAATGACCTTCTCAGAGCCCAGATATCGATCCGATGGAGAATCTGTGATCAGGTTGAAAGACTACTGTTCACAAGTGGAAACATCCAACACGAAGGAGCCGGAACAGTTTTGCCTTGAGGAATGGACAAAAATCCCAGTGGCAAGAAGAGACAAGCTCATAGAGATTTACCCAAAGTGACTGGAATCTGTCATCGCTGTGAAAAGGTGGCTTGTCAAAGAACTGACATTAGGGGGTGAATAGTTATGAACACTGAAATGTTCTGTTTTTCCCCCCTCTATGCAAAGGGGAGAATTATTTTGTCAGGCAAAGTGTATACAGTATATACAGGTTCATGGATTGTCAGTCATTTGTACAATAAGTGTAATCAGTCAAACAAGTTGAATAGTGTGTCTTCAGTTCAAGAGACGAACCGGTCACTGCTTTGTTTGATGAAAAATAAGCATGATGGACTCCCAATGTGGGCAGTGGTGGGCCGCTGTCAAGGTGCTGGATTACCAATCCGAGGTTGGGGTTTCAAGCCCCTCTGTCAACGGTCGTCACTGCTGTCCCGCCAGTGCACCGAACCGGAGATATGGAACAGAACCATCGCTGACATTTTTCAAGAGTAGGCTGCACAGCCATCAGTGTGTTTCTGCCCTGCGATGGACTGGCGAGCTGTCCAGGGTGTACTTTGCCCTCAAACAGAGTCGGCTGAGAAGCCTCCCCGTGACCACTATTGGGATTAAACGGTTCAGAAAATGAACGATCGTGAACAAATTATGAGCAAATTACACAAAAATTTGTTTCATCAAAACCGTGTAGATATGTGCACGACATACCATCAGCGTTTCCATAGAGAACACAATCAAACACCAAAAAAACACAGAGATCATAAAACAGGTTCGCCGTGAATCTCCACCCACATTTCTTCTGTTGACGTCATGGTACAGTATTAAAAGCCACAAATCACACTTTCACAGCAAAAAAACCCAACAAGACCAATGCTACCAATAACTAACGAGAGAATCATTTATGACAAGGATCGCTTCAAATCTAAACCTTATCGGGTTACAGATGTTCAGGCAACACACAATGATATATCTATTAATATTAAAGACCCTCCAGAACTGAAGGTAAGCATTACAGACTGTCATCAAGTGATGTGTGTGTGTGTGTGTGTGTGTGTGTGTGTGTGTGTGTGTGTGTGTGTGTGTGATATATGTTTTGTATACAAGTTCAGTAAAAATTGTGTTTGTCATTTACAATCAGCAGCTTTTTGAAGGTCACGAGGATCAGCTTCAAAATGATCAAAAACCACCGTAAGTTCCGTCTAGAAACACAAAACCTGTTGATATTTCTGCATAATATTATTGTGTATTTATTAATAATTTATTGAGCACTCTTTCTCTGAGAAATAATGTAGTGTGAGATGAAAAATCACAAAGTAAACCTCAACAGACTGGGACGGTTCCCGGTGTGCACTGGAGAGATTTTGAATTGCTCTGAAGGTTTTGATTGGATGAGAATGAAATCTCGCTGTATATCGTCCTGGTTATTGCACAGCTTCCAGATACACCATTTGATGATTTTACACCAAATATTGATTGTACAATGCTTTTATTCACTTAAAAATAGACCATCAACACAGCAAAACCCCTCAGATTGTGGCAGCCATATTGTGATTTTTTTTGAATTGTACATTTATTGTAGAAAAATATAAAACGCTTTTGTAGTTTCCACAACAAAAATGCTGATGATTGGTGATGGCACTTTTGAGTTAGTGCACAGAACACATCTTTGGAAAGATGGACAGAGGTCGCGTGTGATGACAGTTCACCTCGTGGCCTGATTTCGACTCTGAATGATGTAATGAAATAGATTGTGAACGATGTTTATGCCTCATCCCAGCGATGCTGCTGTGCATAAAAAGGAGAGTTCGAAAGAACAAACAGACGGTTGTATTCCGTGTTTAACAGACGGTTGTAGTTTTGTGTTGATCAGAATTGGTTGGCATCAGAAGCTGCGTAATAAACACTTTTCAAAGATCTTGATGCAGTTATCCATAAATGAGTGTTCTCGTGTGGGTGTATGTTTATGCTAGATTTCAGCATATTTACATAAATCAATTATTTTGTTTTCTTACAGAGATGAACAGAGGAGCATGGAGTACCCTAGAAGCTCCCAAGAAAGAAATTCTACATCTGTATCTTGGACACAAATTCTATTCAGACTATTTATAACATTATTAATTTGTCTTATTATATATGCTTACAATGAGACTGTGAACCTTTTACACTTGTTTCAAAAAGTATTGGAAATAGCAGGACTCATTCCTGACGTTCTTTTCTTGTGAAAAAGTTTTTGATATCAGCCCCCAAGACCTGCTCTGAGCTGTTCTAGACTTCCTTTTTCTTGTGAAAAAGTTTTGTTTTGGTGATTTATAAATAAAATTTACTATATTTTTATGTGGACTGCTGTCTTTTTACGACTCACTCCAGAGCGCTGTGGGTGACACAGACGAATCCTTGAGGAAAGTCGTGTGGGTCGATTCAGTAACCGAACAACGAGAAACCGATATTAGAAATTTATCTTTACACTACAAACAGTTTGTGTTTCGGAAGAAAATACGAACCATGCATGTCAAAATGAATCAAATTAATAGAGTTGAAAATAATTCCAATTAAAATTTTCCCAAATTTTGATAAATGTATAAATGAAGACAAACCTTCTTATGAATTTAAACTCAGATTTGATTTTGAACAGCTCAAATACATATGTATATATATATATATATATATATATATAAATAACATTAGCAAAAATAACACTGATAAAAGTTATCCAGAAGAATTGATCAATAAGGTACAGGAAGTTATTATTGATAATTTGAAATTGGACCAGCAATTCCCAAAGTACAAATATTGGAAAAAATATGATTCTACAATATTACAATTTATTCTGACTAAATTTATAGAGAAAATAAAGCGATCCCCAAAGAGAAAATTGGGAAAGTATTTAAGAAATGGAGTTCAACTCTAATAATAATCTCGATACTGTTCTAGTTTTCCCGAGCTAAGAAACTTAGAACTTTGTAATGAACATGTTCAGTTTCTCAGGATTGAATTGTGATCAAGCAATCAAATGGTGAACCTGTTTTACAATCTACGGCTGATTGTCAGGTCATAATTGTTTGTAGCATCATAAGCTGGTTGTAGAACAAATGCCAGCAACTCCTGCAGTCACCAGAGTCACCTGACTCGATCTTCACATCACCTGATCAGACTGGCATCTGGTTCCTGATCTACATATTCAAGCTGATACTGCAGACTGTTTTTTATTAAATAATTCATCCCCAATTATCTACACACACCACACACACACACACACACACACACACACACACACACACACACACACACACACACACTAAGTTACACCACATTTCCAATCATCATTTTCCTCCCGTCACAGTTTGTACTTGCCTGAGTACCATGTTCTGCGGGCTATAAGGCACACCGGACTATAAGTCGCAATATAAACGAACAATGATTGGATGGCCCATTTTGATACATCAGGTGCACCGGATTATAAGGTACATTATTCGAAACAAAAGTCAGATAAGTCAAAGTCATGAGTCTCAACATTGTTCAGCTGTAACACATAAAATATAAAATAATACACTTCACAAAAACTCTCAACATTGTTCGATTATAACAATTTAAAACAATAAACTCACCTTTTTCAGTTCAATCCTCTTCCACAAATCCATCAAATTCTTCATCTTCAGTTTCTGTTTAACAGTTGCAAGAGTTGGCTATAAATCCGGGATCCCTGTAACTTACGACCCGTTGACACCGATATCTAGCGGTTGGAGTTCTTTAGTTAATCCACCGGAATGATGGCAAGCTCTGAATTCATCTGGATCATTTGGGTATCAGTGAGATGGGTGTGCATGTAATTGCAGGGGATGAAGATTTGCGGAGTCAACGGGGACAGAGATGTTTGCCCGCACATAAGGCGCACCGGATTATAAGGTGCACTCGCAATTTGTGAGAAAATTTAAGGATTTGAAGTGCGCCTTATAGTCCAAAAAACCCCCCATGGTACCCTATATCCCTGCAGGAATGTACTGTGACTGAAACCGTGTTCCATACAGGTGTGCTAGTATCAGACTATGAGAAATAGAATAATACAAGATAAAACAAATTATGGTTTGTATTTACAAAATTTAAATTTTAAAGAAAAACAGACAGAAAAACATTTTTTTATCATTCTAACATTGTGCATCAATCTGTAATCAAGATTTTTAAATCAACTCGTTTTCTTCGCTTTCTGATTTAAATAATATTTAATGTATAGAATGTATTGTTTGAACTCTTCATTAAAAATAATGATGCATGTATTCTTTCCTGAAAATGTATGAATATGTAATATAACCCTTATGAAAATATGATTTATTATAGACATATTGGTGCTCTTCTTCCTCCTTGGCTCCAGGAGACCTGGCAATTCATTTGTGCATAGCAGAGTGAAAAATTCACGTGTGGCCTGGCTTTCCTCTGTGTGACTGAGACGTGGCGGAGTTTTGGTGGGTCTGAGATTTGCTGCTATTTTCACCAGCCTCGAAAATGAGGCCAAGGAGGAGCAGTAGTGGTCGTTTTTAAAAATGATGAGAAGTGTAAGCAGCTGTCAACATCCTCGATCATCAGTTTTGAACCGAACTGGGTCGCTCTCACATGGTTTTAGTGTGTCGTGGTTTATCGACCTCCAGAATACGAAAAGAGCTGCAGAAAGCGATTTTTCCGATTTTCTGTCTGAAATCAGCCAAAATATGATTGTGTTCTTATTGTTGGAGATTTTCATGCTCACATGTGATGTCCTGATAAACCAATGGTAAACGACTTTAAACTTCTAATCATACAGTCCGCGACTGGTCCCACACGAGAACACGAGCATACGCTTGATCGTTTTTGATAATTCGGTTTACCAATGATGAATTTAGAGGTTGGTGATGCCATGTTTTCTGACCATATGCCTGTGTTCTCTGAGGTTGCTCTTGCCTGTAATACAGGTACAAGTCATGCTGCTGCTCGACATTTCCGTGTTTTTAATCCTTCCATTTTTTCCAACAGAACATTCTGTGTGTAACGGCACCGAGCTGAATGAATCAAGCTGTGCTGTTCGACACAACTGCCACTGAGCCAAGTGCAAGTGAAAAAAGGGCAAACGACAAGTGTCGTTCCAGTTTCAGAATCAAAGACCTGTGAAAGAAAACACTCGTCTGATATGATTCTCTCCAGCGGCCATAAACTTCAGGTTTTATTTCAAACTATTGACTGTTTCTTAATGTTCCACAGACTGTCTGTGCTGAAGCTTCCCCTGCTGTTTGTGAGAGCTCTCGTTTTCGTTTTCTATTGATGAGGTCACTTCCACAAGGCCTCAGATCTCTTCTCCTGTCTATGACCCCACACTATTGGGCCAGCTGTCCTTAAAATAATTAACAGTGGTCCATCCACATGTATAGTCCGTGCAGGTTTTAAACATGCAGGAGCATTTTGGGGGTTTATAGATTATATTTTTAGGTTTTTTAAAACAGCTGATTCTGGTAAGTGTGCGACTCCTGTGCTGACATAAAGCCCTTAATTTCATTAAGATTTTCATTAAAAAAAAAGAGACTGTAGTGATTCTTTTTGGTGGCACCATTGGGACCACCTGTAGAACTGGGCGCCTTTGCCCACCATATCAATACAACTATCACAAATTTCATCGTAACGTGAGATGCAGCTCTTCAGCTGGACAGCCAGATGAGGGCGGTTGTGAGTGGGTCCTTCATCATTCCTCTCCAGGTGGTATAAAATACTACTGCATGCTTGTTAACAGCCATGAAAAGGTAGAAGCACATTTCCCCCATTTCTGCCTCACTTCATTGACTTTTTCAACTAAAAATTTTTATTTACTTTTAAATCTTCAACTTGTGTTTCTCCTTCCTATTTCTCTGAGCTACTTCAGCCTTATAGACCGACCTGCACACTCAGGCTGATCAGCTGCTCCCGAGTGTATTGAAAAGTAAGCATTAAGCACAGAGGAGACTGTAGTTTGGCTGTTGCAGTGCTAAGATTGTGGAATGACATGCCCCTGCATGGGAGACAGGCTTCCTTGTTGCCTACTTTCGAGTTTCACCCTAAAACATGTATGAGAGATGTAAGACAGTGGTGAGGTGTGCTGTTGGCATAACAAAAGAGTTCAAGGTGGAGGTAGGACTGCATCAAGGATCAGGTCTGAGCCCCATCTTGTTTGCTATGGTGATGGACAGGCTGACAGACGAGGTTAGACAAGAATCTCCATGGACTATGATGATTGCAGATGACATTGTGATCTGTAGTGAGAGCAGAGAACAAGTGCAGGGACATCTAGAGAGGTGGAGGTATGCCCTGGAAAGGAGAGGAATGAAGGTTCGCCTCAGTAAGACAGAATACATGTGTGTGAACGACAAGGACCCAAGAGGAACGGAGAGGTTACAGGGAGCAGAGATAAGGAAGGTGGAGGGTTTTAAGGACTACGGCGCAACAATCCAGAGCAATGGAGAGTGTGGAAGAGAGGTCAAGAGGCGTGTGCAGGCAGGTTGGAGTGGTTGGAGAAAAGTGTCCGGTGTGATGTGTGATAGGAAGGTATCGGCAAGAAGGAAAGGAAAAGTGTAGAAGACGGTGGTGAGGCCAGCGATGTTGTATGGTTTAGAGACAGTGGCCCTGGGGAAAAGACAGGAGGCAGAGCTGGAGGTAGCAGAGATGAAAATGTTGAGGTTCTCTTTGGGAGTAACGAGGATGGATAGGATCAGGAATGAGTCCATCAGAGGGACAGCACATGTAAGAGGTTTTGGAGACAAAGTCAGATAGTCATAATCAAAGTCATAATCATTGTATATATAACCCATTGAGCATGTTTGCTACGCTCTGCATCAGTGTATAATGAGAAAGTGTTACAGTTCCTGTAAGTAATTCCTTTATAAAGATCCCTGACTGCATGTATACACTTATCTGTACACATTTTCCAAAATACTTTCTACTTACCTGCCTGAACCTCTGGATTGAACCAGAGTAAAGAATAAGACTGGGAAACCTTGTATATTCTATAAACCTTTGCCCAGACCTCATGGGAATACTGAATAACTGGGTTCATGTCTTTCCTGTTTTTCAAGCACTGAGTGATTCCTTTCTCAGATAAAATGGTGCGGCATTATCTGATGCTTACTATCACCACCATCATTCACTCCTTTAACGGCAGGATTTACTCTTATGGCCACCACCAGGGGTTCCAGTCTAATTGTGAATAAAAGTGGTGAGAGGAGGCACACCTGTGGCATTCCTCTGCTGAGATGAAAAAAAAAAAAAATGAAATCACACCATTTGTTAAGACTGCTGCCTTAAGGTTGTGAAAATATTGTTTTCATCCAGCTTACAAAACCAGGACCAAACCCAGTCCTTGAAATGGCCAAGTGTAAAAAAATTCCACTAAACAATGTCAGAGGCATCTCAGTATTCAGAGAGACGGCAGCCACTGCCACTGTGCTGGAGGAACGAGTCTTCTCAGATTGTCTGTGGAAGCTCCACCCTTTATGAAGTCTCCGAATCTGTATCTATGATGCATCCCGAGATTGTTTCAAGTATTTTTTTGATGTCTCCATGTTTTTAGGTATAACAGAAATAAGTGCTTCACTATAAGTTGGTGGCGTGAGCTGTTCTGAAAAGCCTCTGAAAAGACACTTATCAGTATTGAGATAATTATCTCAAGAAGTTCTTTATAAGACTCAACTGGAAACCCTGGCAGTTTTGATCGCTTGCTGGGTTATTGATATATCAAGGAAAACTGCCTGATCAGGAGATACATTTGAAAGGTTTATGATCAAGAAGCTGACAATCTGAATCTCGAGCTGCACCTTCACGATGTAAATAAATTTCCATTATTCTACTGATGTTTTATGGAAAATTTATTTCGACTCAAGAAAATAGAGTGAACAGAATAGCCTTCTAACCAGCGAGCAACACGTCCAGCTTTCTCACAGAACTTTATTTGGAAGAAAGATGCACTTTTTCTTTGAGACCTCATCATTAGGTCATTCTGAAGTTTCCAGTCCTGTTCCTCACAGAAAACCAAATAAGTTGCATTTAGTCGAATACAACGGTCTAATTCTAGACCCCCCACCCCACACACACACATTTTTATTATCAAACACTGTCATTTCAAATATAATATGTATTATATATATATATATATATATATACACACACACACACAAAGTTATCAGTAGTGTTCATATGTACTGTTTTACCATCTCGCAATGCTGATTGCAGCTGGTCCCTAATTCTCAATAAATATTACATAAGACCGTTTAATTAATGACAACCGTTTATCATGAAACGGATTTCCTAACTCATTGTCAAGTAATAGTTGTAATTTGAATCACATTGCCATCATATTGTTTATAAAGTTGGAGAAACATGCAGTCAGCTGAGACAGGCAAAGTCACTGGTATGAGAGACGAGCATTCTTCCAACATGCGTGACACTGCTGATGACACTGGTGATGACACTGGTGATGACACTGGTGATGACACTGGTGATGACACTGGTGATGACACTGGTGATGACAGTAATAATATCACTACATACCGGTATATATAATAAAACAATGATGCGCTTTAGGCACTTTAGGTATGTGCGCTAGATGTTGCTGAAATGAACTGTCCATGTGACATTTTGTTTTGGACAATTTTCAGTGACAGCCAACTCACTTTCAGAGCATAATTGTTGAATGATGCACCCAGACAGGTTTGTTGACATGACATTTGCGTGTGAGAGAATTATGAGAACTGACTGTTTACTTTCAGTATAATACATCACATTCCATGGCAGGTTCCACTGGAAGGAGATAATAAGTTTTATCCAGGCCATTGCAGGGCGGAAACAGTCAGACGATTCTGCAGCTCCTCTTGTCAAAAGTCAGCAAAGCTTCTTTTACAGCCTCCACCATAGACCGTGAGAGACATGGCCGGCCTTTGATAACCCAGTTAGCTGCACTGGGGGGACAGTGGCAACCCGTTGAGAGTGGGACTTGAACCCCCAACCTTAGGATCAGTGTTTCAGCAGCTCTGTATATCTGTTCATTCATTATTTAATTTGCTGAACCACTGAATGCTCCTATCTGAGTGAAGGCAGGTACACCCTGAACAGCTCACAAGTTCATTGCAGGGCCAACACACACACACACAATCATCCACACACACAACCATCCACACACACGCCCAGAGCAGTTTGGAACAGCCAATTGGTGTGATGTTGATGCTTTTGTACTGAGGACGGAAACTGGAGAACCCTGGATGAAACGTACACAAGCAAGTGGAGAACTTGCAAACTTCACACAGTTATGTATTTTGTAATAAAGTTTGAAATTTTCCACACATTCTAAGTTTACTAAATTTTATTTTCAGATGTGGAGGCAACCTGAAGCTGAACTCTATAGAGCTGATGCTGAAGAGTGTGGCGTCAGTGTGCACGGTGTAGTGTAGTATAGTGTAGGTGGTGATGATGTCATGATGAAGTGACATGTGGTGGTTGATCTAATTCTATTTTCTGCACCAAACCGTCCCACGCCATCATCTGCACCAAACTCAGAACTCTGTTCTCTGTCGAACCTGCACTGACCGGCTTGGGACTATTCATTTTTTGCTCTTTTCTCTTCTTTGATCGATTAACTAACTAATTCTATAACTCTGATTTCCTGGCGTTTTATAGCCAAGAAAGTTATTTAAAATAACAAAACTGGGTCCTACCTGCAAATCTTGTCAGAAAACATCAGGAAATTAACCCAAAGACTAATAAAATTTGAATTTTAGTTTCTCGTCAGGAGAAAAGTTTGTGGCTCATCATTGATGAAATCGCGTCAGTAAGTGTCTGTCCTGGTAACAATCTTTTTGTTTAATCAGAAATCCAAACTGAACCATCCAGAATTAAATGAATACTGACGGGGTCATCGGTTCTCGCCCCACTCTCAACGGGTTGTCACTGTAACCCCCTCCAAGTGCAGCTAACTGGGTTATGAAAGGCCGGCATGTCTCTCACTGTCTATAGTGAGAGGCTGTGAAAGAACCACCGCTGACTTTCGACAAGAGGAGTTGCATAGCCGTCGATGTGTTTCCGCCCTGCGATGGTCTCGCGAGCCGTCCAGGGTGTACTCTGCCCTCACCCGGAGTCGGCTGAGATGGGCACCAGCCTCCCCATAACCCTGATTAGGATTAAGCAGTTCAGAAAATGAAAATGATTCCCTGAACCCCATTCATTCAGAAGCACCGTATTGCTGGCAGTGACCACATGATGATGATGATGATGATGATGGTGAACGTATATTGTTTCCATGATATAAATGGCTGTGAATCTTCATCTTATCTATAACAGTCTATAATATTATCTATAAACAGTCTGTGTTCAGAGTTCTCTCTCATGCAAATGTAATAAAACAAACCTGTCTGTGTGCATTATTCAGAAATGATGTTTTGAAAGTGAGGTGGCTGTCACTCAAAATAGTTCGAGACAAAAGGTCACATGAACTATTCATTTCAGCAACATCTGCCGAAGGCACAGAATTGTTTCAGCACATATCTAGAGATATTATGACTGATGTCATCACCGGTGTCCTGTAAACTGAAAGACTGTTTCGTGTCTCATGCCAGTGACTTTGTTTGTCTCAGCTGGTTGCTTGTTTCTCAAAATGTGATGACCATTAACCAAATGACCTGATGTAATATTGATAGAGAATTCGGGACTGGTTGGGGCAGTCACAGCATGAGAAGACGGTAAAATACGATAGAACAAAAATATGATGAAAGAGGATTAATAGTTCAGAAAGCGAACGAATCGATAAAATTAAATGAATATAGAATCTGATCAGACTATAATGAAGAGCAGCATTACACAAGCCCTGAAATCCTGGCCTTGGGACAGCCGCAGCCCAAAGGTTAGAGAAACAGCTTTGGGACTGAATGGTCACTGGTTCAAGCCCCAAACCAGCAGGAAAATATGTGAGGCAGTGGGAGAGTGAGCTGCACCTTCCCTTCCTCCACATTAGCGGCTGAAGTGCCCTTGAACAAGACACCCAACCTCCTCGTGTGTGTGTGTGTGTGGCAGCCCACCACTCCGAGTGTGTGTGTGAGTGTGTGTGTGTGTGTGTGTGTGTGTGTGTGTGGCAGCCCACCACTCCGAGTGTGTGAGTGTGTGTGTGTGTGTGTGTGTGCTCACTTTGGAAGGATTAAATGCAGAGGAAATAATTTCCTTTATGGGAATAATACAGTATATTAAAAAATATATTAAAAAAAAAAATCATCAATTTTTGATATGAGACCTGGACTGACATTACCATACCTTTTCACTCTCAGGTAAAATCTGAACAGAAAACAAAACAGGATGCACAAGCACAAAAGCACAAGTCCTATCACTACATGTCGTCTGAGACTTAAATCTATCAGAGTCTGACTCGAGACGAAGCAGACGATCAAAAGATTCCTGCTGATTTCAAAGTCGGTACAATTACAACAAACACGAGCGCTTTCTGAATCCAAGACGAAACCCTGATATCACTGTTCACAGCGTGCGCAGCTGCCCAATTACACATGGAAGGACGGCCGATTGACGATGACCCCCGCGAGTCTCGCTTTCATTCCACATGGTTCTAGTCTTCGGTGTATTGAGACCGAAGGCCAGTTCTTGATGCAGATTTTTGTCAGTGATGACCAAACTAATTTTTTTTCATGCAGGACCAAAACCCTATGTGTGTGGAGACAAGAAACTAAACATACAATTTTGTTGGCCTTCTGGATATTTCTTGGAATTTTCCCCCAAGTTTAGAGGCAGGAACCTCTACGAATTGGCCAGTTTCTTCACTTTATATAAGTTTATATCAAACTTTGGGAAATGATACATTAATAGTTCATCCATCGAATTAGAGAAAAAACAAACTAACGAAAAACCTGGGGCAGTGGTGGTCTAGTGGTATAGGACACTGGTTGGGGGTTCGAGTCTCACTCTCCACAAGGTTGTCATTGCCGCCCCTCCCCAGTGCAGCTAACCGGGTTACCAAAGGCCGGCCATGTCTCTCACTGTCTATGGTGAGACACATGTAAAAGAACCATCGCTGACTTTCGACAAGAGTAGGCTGTAAAGCTGTCAGCGTGTTTTCGCCCTGCGATGGCCTGGCAAGCTGTTCAGGGTGTACTCTGTCCTCGCCCGAAGTTGGCTTTGATGGGTACCAGCCTCCCCGCAACCCTAATTAGGATGAAGCGGTTACAGAAAATGGACTGATGAACTGAAACTAAAATCGATATTTCGATGTAATGCAGTGTATTTTTATCTGGACCTCTGAAGTACTACTGGTGACTTCTGACTCATTTTGCCAGAACGGGTCACATGTGTACTCTTATTCCCCTCCTTTAATTACAGACGACTGTCCCCTTTTCACATAAATGACCTCGTTGATTTTGAAAAGCGTAGCCACTGTCCTGCACCTGCATCATGATGTTAATATTTCCATGATTCAGGCGCTCCGCTGTGAGCGCCATCTAGTGTTCCACTGGCTGTTTAGTTCCCCAAAGTATAATTCTTTGCAATCCTCTCTGTGCAGAACAGCATACATGATACTCCTGTTTTCAGTGAAAACCAATCCTTTCCTTACACCAATTTCTGCTGTAGAGTGCTTTGGAGATTGAAAGACACAGAGACACGGTCTTTAGAAATATGTCTCTTGGCCGTTCCAACATTCCACAGACAGGACGACCACTAACTGGGTTATCAAAACCGGCCATGTCTCTCACTGTCTATGGTGTGATGCATGTAAAAGAACCATTGCTGACTTCTGACAAGAGTAGGCTGCAAAGCCGACAGCGTGTTTCCGCCCTGCGATGGCCTGGTGAGGTGTCCGGGGTGTACTCTGCCCTCACCCGAGTCGACTGGGTTGGGCGCCAGCCTTGCCCACGACCCTGATTAGGATTAAGCGGTTACAGAACATGAGGACCACCACTGTTTTTTTCTTATATGGCCACTGCCATTTTCTCTCTTGGATCAACTGAAGCAATCTTTGTGATTTTGCAGGTTTTGGTGCGTGCACAGTCAGGACAACCACTTTCACCTCTGGTCGGTCTGATTTTTGCTTCACTGCTTTTCTGGTCAGTGTGTCTGTGGCGATGGTGCCTGCTTGGTTTTTGCTTGTGCTCCAGTGGACGATGAGAGTAAAACCTTTCATAGGCCCTCGCTGGTCACCGCAATGCGTCTTCAGTTACTGTTTGACAAGAACACACTTCTGAGTTTGATGCAGATGATGGCGTGGGATGCTTTGTTGTAGAAAAAAGAATAAGGTCAACCAAAACATGTCACTTCACCATGATAGCATCACCACCTATACTGTATTACACAGCACAGTACACACTGACGTTACACTGTCCACCACCAGTTAAGCTCTGAGTAGCAAATTAGCGAAGATAAGGGCAATCTAGATTTAACAATAGGACAGGACATGAAACCGCAAGTGCAATGTCAAAATGAGACATCCAGCAGAGAAAGATAGCTGCAAATACTCATTCACACTGAGGCTCTGAAATTGGCTCAAAACAATCTTCAGTAAAATGTTACTACAAATAACGGAATGAATGCTGGGTGCTTTCCAGTCTGCACACCTTTGTTTATCTTTCTAATCCATTCATCACACAATTTTTCTGGGTCGGTCGGTCGGTACGGTTATGGAAATCACTGAATAAATCAACCACATGGTTCTGTGTGACATTGTTCGTAATCATGTGGGTGTACAAGTTTCCTCACGGATCCCCATTTCCCATAATTCACTGCGCAAAACACATACTTTATCATTATGCTGTGCGTTGCTCAGGGTAGCAGCCCTTCAGAAGAACCAGAGGAGAGTCTCTGCCAGGGTTATGTGTTTATTCAACTGAACTCTTTGAAACAGAGAATGCTATACAAATAAATACAGGGTTTTTTTGTTGCCTCCTAAACAAATATGGCAACAACGATATGAATTTACAGCACAATACTTTCTCTCTGATCCAAAACTATGCATTGCTGAATATATAAGCATATAACTTAGAGCTTCAACACCTCGCTGAATAAAATAATAAACTTTCAAACAGTTTCATTTTCACAAAAATCATTTTCTAACACAAGTAGAGCTAAACACCTGCTTTGCTTTACGAAGGCACGGAGCGCTATAGACGGCTTGTTGCTATGCTAGCTGTTAGCATCAGGAAACTCCTCAGAGCTACTGTGTGATTTTGGTCTACTGTATTAATCCCATAAAGGAAATCTGCATCTAACCCATACAAAGTGAGCGTGTGCGCACACGCGCGCGCGCGCACACACACACACACACACACACACACACACACACACACACAGACACACACACACACACACACACACACACACACACACACACACACACACACACACACACACACACACACACAGACACACACACACACACACACACACACACACACACACACACACACACACACACACACACACACACACACACACACACACACACACACACACACACACACACACACACACACACAGACACACACACACACACACACACACACACACACACACACACACACACACACACACACACAGACACACACACACACACACACACACACACACACACACACGCACACACACACACACAGCGCAGTTGTGCCTTTCTTTAGGCCACATCAGTCACTAATGTATAGGAAGAGGAGACGTTATTCACTCCCCCACCACATACTGTATTTTCCTGTTGGTTTAGGAATTGAACCAGCGACCTTTCAGTCACAAAATTATTTCTCTAACCTTTATGCTACAGTTGCACCCTAAACAAAACTACTTACAGTTGCTGTACAGAGCTCCACATGCAATATACTGTCCTTATGAATGGTAATTCATTATCAAATGAATGGAAATCAATAACAACAGGTCTAATCTCGTCACTTGCCAAAACACAAAATAAAAAGGTTTTAAGCAAAAGTACCCAGTGCTGATTTTTCAGAGGAAGTTTATTCCGCTGGCCGCGGGATTTTAATGAGACCTGCGCTGAGAGGAAATCTGTGGATCAGAACAGCGCCTTCATTTTGTATAATGAACACGAACCTGCTCAGAAGTGAGATGATGTGTTTGAGCATGTGACACACAAGTCCAGCACTTGCTGTTCGTGAATACAGACCAGCAGATATTAGGTCTACTCGCCGGTAGGAGTTTCATTTGCATTTCACAAGTGGGCGAGAATCCATTTGCCACAATGCTGCCTTCCACCCAGATCGAAGGATTAAGTGGCTCAGCAAATTAAATAATGAATGAACAGATAATCACCGATCAGCCGAACAATTAAAAACATTACAGCCACTGACAGGTTGAGTAAATAAAATGAATTATCTCGTTACAGTGGAACCTGACATGGAATGTGATGTATTTCATGGAAAGTGAAGAGTCAGTTCTTGAAATTCTCTCTTATGTGAACGTAATGTAAACAAACCTGTCTGGGTGCATGTTTTAACAAATATGTTCCGAAGCTGAGGTGGCTGTCACTGAAAATTGTCCAAAACAGAATGTCAACCGTATAAACATTACAATGGTATGATGATTGAAACTTGACATCACTCGACATTACTTGACGCTGAGTTAGGTAATCAGTTTCATCACCACTGATATGCACATTGATGAAACTGATCTCCTAACTCATTGTCAAGATATTAAAACCTGTACTTAAAACCGACGTACTCTGAGGATAAATGAAACGTTATCTTTTACACATTCTATTCAGCTAAAACAAAAAGGAAAATGTCATTGGCAGTCTTTAACACTATGCTTGTATGCAAAGCCCTTGAACCAGTTAAAGAGGTTTTACTGAACTTAAACCAGTAACTCGATTGAGGCGGTGGTGGCCTGATGGTAAAAGGTGCTGGCTCGCTAATCCTAAAGTTGGGGGTTCGAGTCCCACTCTCCACTGTCCCCCCCCAGTGCAGCTAACTGGGTTATCAAAGGCCGGCCATGTCTCTCACTGTCTATGGTGAGAGGTTCATGTAAAAAAAACATTGCTGACTTTCGTCAAGAGGAGCTGCAAAGCCGTCAGCGTGTTTCTGTCCCTTGCTGAGGGTTGTGTCAGGAAGGGCATCCGATGTAAAAACCTCTGACAAATCAAATGTGCGAATCATTAATTTGACTTCCATGAAGGTGGAGGCAAATGATTCGCTGTGGCGACCCTTGAAAGGGAACAGCCAAAAGGAAAAGAAGAAGAAGATGCAGCATTAATTACAACATCATGGCTGCGTAGGAAATGGATCCGGGCATTGAAATGGCCAACCTGTGTGTGTGTGTGTGTGTGTGTGTGTGTGTGTGTGTGTGTGTGTGTGTGTGTGTGTGCTCACTTTGGAAGGATTAAATGCAGAGGAAATAATTTCCTTTATGGGAATAATACAGTATATTAAAAAATATATTTAAAAAAAATCATCAATTTTTGATATGAGACCTGGACTGACATTACCATACCTTTTCACTCTCAGGTAAAATCTGAACAGAAAACAAAACAGGATGCACAAGCACAAAAGCACAAGCCCTATCACTACATGTCGTCTGAGACTTAAATCTATCAGAGTCTGACTCGAGACGAAGCAGACGATCGAAAGATTCCTGCTGATTTCAAAGTCGGTACAATTACAACAAACACGAGCGCTTTCTGAATCCAAGACGAAACCCTGATATCACTGTTCACAGCGTGCGCAGCTGCCCAATTACACATGGAAGGACGGCCGATTGACGATGACCCCCGCGAGTCTCGCTTTCATTCCACATGGTTCTAGTCTTCGGTGTATTGAGACCGAAGGCCAGTTCTTGATGCAGATTTTTGTCAGTGATGACCAAACTAATTTTTTTTCATGCAGGACCAAAACCCTATGTGTGTGGAGACAAGAAACTAAACATACAATTTTGTTGGCCTTCTGGATATTTCTTGGAATTTTCCCCCAAGTTTAGAGGCAGGAACCTCTACGAATTGGCCAGTTTCTTCACTTTATATAAGTTTATATCAAACTTTGGGAAATGATACATTAATAGTTCATCCATCGAATTAGAGAAAAAACAAACTAACGAAAAACCTGGGGCAGTGGTGGTCTAGTGGTATAGGACACTGGTTGGGGGTTCGAGTCTCACTCTCCACAAGGTTGTCACTGTCCCCCCAGTGCGGCTAACTGGGTCATCAAAGGCGGGCCATGTCTGTCACTGTCTATGGTGAGAGGTTGATGTAAAAGAACCATCGCTGACTTTGGTAAAGAGGAGCTGCAAAGTCGTCAGCGTGTTTTTGTCCCGCGCTAAAAAGGGTTGTGACAGGAAGGGCATCCGACCTAAAAACCTCTGCCAAATCAAACGAGCGAATCAGATGATTCGCTGTGGTGACTCCCAAGTAAAAGGGAAAAAGGCCGAAAGGAAGACAGACAGACAGACAGACAGACAGACACAGACAGACAGGTGCTCCGCTGTGAGCGCCATCTGGTGTTCCACTGGCTGTTTAGTTCCCCAAAGTAGAATCTTTGCAATCCTCTCTATACAGAACCGCATACATGATGCTCAGTGACATCAACAAGGTGCACCGTCATCATCCTGAAGTCACATCACAAGTTTTAATCCGGGTTCATGTACATTTGCAGCTGGGAGTTTGTGGATAATTATGGCTGAGCTCTCATTAAAGGATGGATGCTATAATGCTCTCTTCCTTACAGCGGTCACCAGCCAATCATGGGCATTTTTCAGCTCATGCAAAAAGGGTCACAACTGTCACTTCAGTTAAAATAACAAATTGCTGTTTATTTTTGAACCACACTCGCATAACGTCCACAGTGGACATGCGAACGTTCAAATTAAACTGCTATTCACCTTTCTGGCCACCAGATGTCAGTCAACTTCACCATTTCAACCTTTCTTTGACCGACTTGAAAATAAAGCTTCAGTTCCATCACAGCACAGAGACCAAAGATAACCCTGAAGGATCTGCTAAATTCCACAACAGAGACTGGTGGATCTGTGCACAGGGCCACTGGCCATTACTCAGTGCTGAAAATAAGAAGGTGGGAGACTCCCCAAATGCATGGAGGAAGGGCCTTTGGTCAGATGAGATAAATTTGAACTTTTTTATTTGAAAACTGCCATATCTGGCACAAATCAAACACATCCTCTCATTCCAAGAACACCTTCTCCACAATGAAACATGGTGGTGGCAACATTACGCTGTGGGGCTGTTCTTCAGCCGCAGGAACTGGAACCTGACTCAAGTCAAAAGTTGTCTGGTGCTAAATACAGGGATATACTTGAGCAAAACCTGTTTGAGTCTGAATGTGATTTGAGAATGGAACAGCAGTTCACCTTTCAGCAGGACGATAACCCGAAGCCTTCAACATTCTCATGGTTTCAGCAGAAACATTTACACTGTGACACAATGACCTTCTCAGAGCCCAGATATCGATCCGATGGAGAATCTGTGATCAGGTTGAAAGACTACTGTTCACAAGTGGAAACATCCAACACGAAGGAGCCGGAACAGTTTTGCCTTGAGGAATGGACAAAAATCCCAGTGGCAAGAAGAGACAAGCTCATAGAGATTTACCCAAAGTGACTGGAATCTGTCATCGCTGTGAAAAAGGTGGCTTGTCAAAGAACTGACATTAGGGTGAATAGTTATGAACACTGAAATGTTCTGTTTTTCCCCCCTCTATGCAAAGGGGAGAATTATTTTGTCAGGCAAAGTGTATACAGTATATACAGGTTCATGGATTGTCAGTCATTTGTACAATAAGTGTAATCAGTCAAACAAGTTGAATAGTGTGTCTTCAGTTCAAGAGACGAACCGGTCACTGCTTTGTTTGATGAAAAATAAGCATGATGGACTCCCAATGTGGGCAGTGGTGGGCCGGCGTCAAGGTGCTGGATTACCAATCCGAGGTTGGGGTTTCAAGCCCCTCTGTCAACGGTCGTCACTGCTGTCCCGCCAGTGCACCGAACCGGAGATATGGAACAGAACCATCGCTGACATTTTTCAAGAGTAGGCTGCACAGCCATCAGTGTGTTTCTGCCCTGCGATGGACTGGCGAGCTGTCCAGGGTGTACTTTGCCCTCAGACAGAGTCGGCTGAGAAGCCTCCCCGTGACCACTATTGGGATTAAACGGTTCAGAAAATGAACGATCGTAACAAATTATGAGCAAATTACACAAACATTAGTTTCATCAAAACCGTGTAGATATGTGCACGACATACCATCAGCGTTTCCATAGAGAACACAATCAAACACCAAAAAAACACAGAGATCATAAAACAGGTTCGCCGTGAATCTCCACCCACATTTCTTCTGTTGACGTCATGGTACAGTATTAAAAGCCACAAATCACACTTTCACAGCAAAAAAAAAAAAAAAACAAGACCAATGCTACCAATAACTAACGAGAGAATCATTTATGACATGGATCCCTTCAAATCTAAACCTTATAGGGTTATAGATGTTCAGACAACACACAATGATGTATCTATTAATATTAAAGACCCTCCAGAACTGAAGGTAAGCATTACAGACTGTCATCAAGTGATGTGTGTGTGTGTGTGTGTGTGTGTGTGTGTGTGTGTGTGTGTGTGTGTAATATATGTTTTGTATACAAGTTCAGTAAAAATTGTGTTTGTCATTTAGAATGAGAAGCTCGTGGAACATCAGGAGGATCAGCTTCAAAATGATCGAAGACCACCGTAAGTTCCGTCTAGAAACACAAAACCTGTTGATATTTCTGCATAATATTATTGTGTATTTATTAATAATTTATTGAGCACTCTTTCTCTGAGAAATAATGTAGTGTGAGATGAAAAATCACAAAGTAAACCTCAACAGACTGGGACGGTTCCGGTGTGCACTGGAGAGATTTTGAATTGCTCTGAAGGTTTTGATTGGATGAGAATGAAATCTCGCTGTATATCGTCCTGGTTATTGCACAGCTTCCAGATACACCATTTGATGATTTAACACCAAATATTGATTGTACAATGTTTTATTCACTTAAAATAGACCATCAACACAGCAAAACCCCTCAGATTGTGGCAGCCATATTGTGATTTTTTTGAATTGTACATTTATTGTAGAAAAATATAAAACGCTTTTGTAGTTTCCACAACAAAAATGCTGATGATTGGTGATGGCACTTTTGAGTTAGTGCACAGAACACATCTTTGGAAAGATGGACAGAGGTCGCGTGTGATGACAATTCACCTCGTGGGCCTGATTTCGACTCTGAATGATGTAATGAAATAGATTGTGAACGATGTTTATGCCTCATCCCAGCGATGCTGCTGTGCATAAAAGGAGAGTTCGAAAGAACAAACAGACGGTTGTATTCCGTGTTTAACAGACGGTTGTAGTTTTGTGTTGATCAGAATTGGTTGGCATCAGAAGCTGCGTAATAAACAATTTTCAAAGATCTTGATGCAGTTATCCATAAATTAGTGTTCTCGTGTGGGTGTATGTTTATGCTAGATTTCAGCATATTTACATAAATCAATTATTTTGTTTTCATACAGAGATGAACAGAGGAGCATGGACTACTCTAGAAGCCCACAAGAAAGAAATTCTACAATCTCAATGTGGAAACTGTTTCTAGTCGGAATATTTATAGTCTTATTAATTTGTTTTTTTAAACATTACCAAAATAAGATTAAGCACCTTTTACACTCGTTTCAAAAAGAATTGAAAATGGCAAGCTTAATCCTGAGCTTGATCAAAACCTCTTTTGATATAGTCCAGCTGCTCTGAGCTATTCTAGACTTCTTTTTCTTGTGAAAAAGTTTTGACGACCACCATCAGCCCCCAAGACCGGTTGGTGATTTATAAATAAAATTTACTATATTTTTATGTGGACTGCTGTCTTTTTTTACGACTCACTCCAGAGCGCTGTGGGTGACACAGACGAATCCTTGAGGAAAGTCGTGTGGGTCGATTCAGTAACCGAACAACGAGAAACCGATATTAGAAATTTATCTTTACACTACAAACAGTTTGTGTTTAGGAAGAAAATACGAACCATGCATGTCAAAATGAATCAAATTAATAGAGTTTAAAATAATTCCAATTAAAAATTTCCCAAAATTTGATAAATGTATAAATGAAGACAAACTTTCTTATGAATTTAAACTCAGATTTGATTTTGAACAGCTCAAATACATATGTATATATATATATATATATATATAAATAACATTGGCAAAAATAACACTGATAAAAGTTATCCAGAAGAATTGATCAATAAGGTACAGGAAGTTATTATTGATAATTTGAAATTGGACCAGCAATTCCCAAAGTACAAATATTGGAAAAAATATGATTCTACAATATTACAATTTATTCTGACTAAATTTATAGAGAAAAATAAAGCGATCCCCAAAGAGAAAATTGGGAAAGTATTTAAGAAATGGAGTTCAACTCTAATAATAATCTCGATACTGTTCTAGTTTTCCCCGAGCTAAGAAACTTAGAACTTTGTAATGAACATGTTCAGTTTCTCAGGATTGAATTGTGATCAAGCAATCAAATGGTGAACCTGTTTTTACAATCTACGGCTGATTGTCAGGTCATAATTGTTTGTAGCATCATAAGCTGGTTGCAGAACAAATGCCAGCAACTCCTGCAGTCACCAGAGTCACCTGACTCGATCTTCACATCACCTGATCAGACTGGCATCTGGTTCCTGATCTGCATATTCAAGCTGATACTGCAGACTGTTTTTTATTAAATAATTCATCCCCAATTATCTACACACACACACACACACACACACACACACACACACACACACACACACACACACACACACACACACACACACTAAGTTACACCACATTTCCAATCATCATTTTCCTCCCGTCACAGTTTGTACTTACCTGAGTACCATGTTCTGCGGGCCATAAGGCACACCGGACTATAAGTCGCAATATAAACGAACAATGATTGGATGGCCCATTTTGATACATCAGGTGCACCGGATTATAAGGTACATTATTCGAAACAAAAGTCAGATAAGTCAAAGTCATGAGTCTCAACATTGTTCAGCTGTAACACATAAAATATAAAATAATACACTTCACAAAAACTCTCAACATTGTTCGATTATAACAATTTAAAACAATAAACTCACCTTTTTCAGTTCAATCCTCTTCCACAAATCCATCAAATTCTTCATCTTCAGTTTCTGTTTAACAGTTGCAAGAGTTGGCTATAAATCCGGGATCCCTGTAACTTACGACCCGTTGACACCGATATCTAGCGGTTGGAGTTCTTTAGTTAATCCACCGGAATGATGGCAAGCTCTGAATTCAGCTGCATCATTTGGGTATCAGTGAGATGGGTGTGCATGTAATTGCAGGGGATGAAGATTTGCGGAGTCAACGGGGACAGAGATGTTTGCCCGCACATAAGGCGCACCGGATTATAAGGTGCACTCGCAATTTGTGAGAAAATTTAAGGATTTGGAGTGCGCCTTATAGTCCAAAAAACCCCCCATGGTACCCTATATCCCTGCAGGAATGTACTGTGACTGAAACCGTGTTCCATACAGGTGTGCTAGTATCAGACTATGAGAAATAGAATAATACAAGATAAAACAAATTATGGTTTGTATTTACAAAATTTAAATTTTAAAGAAAAACAGACAGAAAAACATTTTTTTATCATTCTAACATTGTGCATCAATCTGTAATCAAGATTTTTAAATCAACTCGTTTTCTTCGCTTTCTGATTTAAATAATATTTAATGTATAGAATGTACTGTTTGAACTCTTCATTAAAAATAATGATGCATGTATTCTTTCCTGAAAATGTATGAATATGTAATATAACCCTTATGAAAATATGATTTATTATAGACATATTGGTGTTCTTCTTCCTCCTTGGCTCCAGGAGACCTGGCAATTAATTTGTGCATAGCAGAGTGAAAAATTCACGTGTGGCCTGGCTTTCCTCTGTGTGACTGAGACGTGGCGGAGTTTTGGTGGGTCTGAGATTTGCTGCTATTTTAACCAGCCTCGAAAATGAGGCCAAGGAGGAGCAGTAGTGGTCGTTTTCAAAAATGATGAGAAGTGTAAGCAGCTGTCAACATCCTCGATCATCAGTTTTGAACCGAACTGGGTCGCTCTCACATGGTTTCGTGTGTCGTGGTTTATCGACCTCCAGAATACGAAAAGAGCTGCAGAAACGATTTTTCCGATTTTCTGTCTGAAATCAGCCAAAATATGATTGTGTTCTTATTGTTGGGGATTTTCATGCTCACATGTGATGTCCTGATAAACCAATGGTAAACGACTTTAAACTTCTAATCATACAGTCCGCGACTGGTCCCACACGAGAACACGAGCATACGCTTGATCGTTTTTGATAATTCGGTTTACCAATGATGAATTTAGAGGTTGGTGATGCCATGTTTTCTGACCATATGCCTGTGTTCTCTGAGGTTGCTCTTGCCTGTAATACAGGTACAAGTCATGCTGCTGCTCGACATTTCCGTGTTTTTAATCCTTCCATTTTGTTCAACAGAACATTCTGTGTGTAACGGCACCGAGCTGAGTGAATCAAGCTGTGCTGTTCGACACAACTGCCACTGAGCCAAGTGCAAGTGAAAAAAGGGCAAACGACAAGTGTCTTTCCAGTTTCAGAATCAAAGACCTGTGAAAGAAAACACTCGTCTGATATGATTCTCTCCAGCGGCCATAAACTTCAGGTTTTATTTCAAACTATTGACTGTTTCTTAATGTTCCACAGACTGTCTGTGCTGAAGCTTCCCCTGCTGTTTGTGAGAGCTCTCGTTTTCGTTTTCTATTGATGAGGTCACTTCCACAAGGCCTCAGATCTCTTCTCCTGTCTATGACCCCACACTATTGGGCCAGCTGTCCTTAAAATAATTAACAGTGGTCCATCCACATGTATAGTCCGTGCAGGTTTTAAACATGCAGTAGCATTTTGGGGGTTTATAGACGATATTTTTAGGTTTTTTAAAACAGTTGATTCTGGTAAGTGTGCGACTCCTGTGCTGACATAAAGTCCTTAATTTCATTAAGATTTTCATAAAAAAAAAAAAGAGACTGGAGTGATTCTTTTTGGTGGCACCATTGGGACCACCTGTAGAACTGGGCGCCTTTGCCCACCATATCAATACAACTATCACAAATCTCATCGTAACGTGAGATGCAGCTCTTCAGCTGGACAGCCAGATGAGGGCGGTTGTGAGTGGGTCCTTCATCATTCCTCTCCAGGTGGTATAAAATACTACTGCATGCTTGTTAACAGCCATGAAAAGGTAGAAGCACATTTCCCCCATTTCTGCCTCACTTCATTGACTTTTTCAACTAAAAATTTTTATTTACTTTTAAATCTTCAACTTGTGTTTCTCCTTCCTATTTCTCTGAGCTACTTCAGCCTTATAGACCGACCTGCACACTCAGGCTGATCAGCTGCTCCTGAGTGTATTGAAAAGTAAGCATGAAGCACAGAGGAGACTGTAGTTTGGCTGTTGCAGTGCTAAGATTGTGGAATGACATGCCCTGCATGGAGACAGGCTTCCTTGTTGCCTACTTTCGAGTTTCACCCTAAAACATGTATGAGAGATGTAAGACAGTGGTGAGGTGTGCTGTTGGCATGACAAAAGACTTCAAGGTGGAGGTAGGACTGCATCAAGGATCAGGTCTGAGCCCCATCTTGTTTGCTATGGTGATGGACAGGCTGACAGACGAGGTTAGACAAGAATCTCCATAAACTATGATGTTTGCAGATGACATTGTGATCTGTAGTGAGAGCAGAGAACAAGTGGAGGAAAAGCTAGAGAGGTGGAGGTATGCCCTGGAAAAAAGAGAAATGAAGGTTAGCTTCAGTACGACAGAATACATGTGTGTGAGCGACAAGGATCCGAGAGGAACGGTGAGGTTACAGGGAGCAGAGATAAGGAAGGTGGAGGATTTTAAGTACTTTCGGCTCAACAATCCAGAGCAATGGAGAGTGTGGAAAAGAGGTGAAGAAGCGTGTGCAGGCAGGTTGGAGCGGTTGGAGAAAAGTGTCCGGTGTGATGTGTGATAGGAAGGTATCGGCAAGAATGAAAGGAAAAGTGTACAAGGCGGTGTTGAGGCCAGCGATGTTGTATGGGTTAGAGACAGTGGCCCTGGGGAAAAGACAGGAGGCAGAGCTGGAGGTAGCAGAGATGAACATGTTGAGGTTCTCTTTGGGAGTAACGAGGATGGATAGGATCAGGAATGAGCACATCAGAGGGACAGCACATGTAAGAGGTTTTGGAGACAAAGTCAGATAGTCATATTCAAAGTCATAATCATTGTATATATAACCCATTGAGCATGTTCTGCACGCTCTGCATCAGTGTATAATGAGAAAGTGTTACAGTTCCTGCAAGTAATTCCTTTATAAAGATCCTGACTGTATGTATACCCTCATCTGTACACATTTTCCAAAATACTTTCTACTTACCTGCCTGAACCTCTGGATTGAACCAGAGTAAAGAATAAGACTGGGAAACCTTGTGCATTCTATAAACCTTTGCCCAGACCTCATGGGAATACTGAATAACTGGGTTCATGTCTTTCCTGTTTTTCAAGCACTGCGTGATTCCTTTATCAGATAAAATGGTGCGGCATTATCTGATGCTTACTATCACCACCATCATTCACTCCTTTAACGGCAGGATTTACTCTTATGGCCACCACCAGGGGTTCCAGTGTAATTCTGAATAAAAGTGGTGAGAGGAGGCACACCTGCGGCATTCCTCTGCTGAGATGAAAAAAAAAAAAATGAAATCACACCATTTGTTAAGACTGCTGCCTTAAGGTTGTGAAAATATTGTTTTCATCCAGCTTACAAAACCAGGACCAAACCCAGTCCTTGAAATGGCCAAGTGTAAAAAAATTCCACGAAACAATGTCAGAGGCATCTCAGTATTCAGAAAGACGGCAGCCACTGCCACTGTGCTGGAGGAACGAGTCTTCTCAGATTGTCTGTGGAAGCTCCACCCTTTATGAAGTCTCCGAATCTGTATCTATGATGCATCCCGAGATTGTTTCAAGTATTTTTTTGATGTCTCCATGTTTTTAGGTATAACAGAAATAAGTGCTTCACTATAAGTTGGTGGCGTGAGCTGTTCTGAAAAGCCTCTGAAAAGACACTTATCAGTATTGAGATAATTATCTCAAGAAGTTCTTTATAAGACTCAACTGGAAACCCTGGCAGTTTTGATCGCTTGCTGGGTTATTGATATATCAAGGAAAACTGCCTGATCAGGAGATACATTTGAAAGGTTTATGATCAAGAAGCTGACAATCTGAATCTCGAGCTGCACCTTCACGATGTAAATAAATTTCCATTATTCTACTGATGTTTTATGGAAAATTTATTCCGACTCAAGAAAATAGAGTGAACAGAATAGCCTTCTAACCAGCGAGCAACACGTCCAGCTTTCTCACAGAACTTTATTTGGAAGAAAGATGCACTTTTCTTTGAGACCTCATCATTAGGTCATTCTGAAGTTTCCAGTCCTGTTCCTCACAGAAAACCAAATAAGTTGCATTTAGTCGGATACAACGGTCTAATTCTAGACCCCCCACCCCACACACACACATTTTTATTATCAAACACTGTCATTTCAAATATAATATGTATTATATATATATATATATATATATACACACACACACACACACACACACAAAGTTATCAGTAGTGTTCATATGTACTGTTTTACCATCTCGCAATGCTGATTGCAGCTGGTCCCTAATTCTCAATAAATATTACATAAGACCGTTTAATTAATGACAACCGTTTATCATGAAACGGATTTCCTAACTCATTGTCAAGTAATAGTTGTAATTTGAATCACATTGCCATCATATTGTTTATAAAGTTGGAGAAACATGCAGTCAGCTGAGACAGGCAAAGTCACTGGTATGAGAGACGATCATTCTTCCAACATGCGTGACACTGGTGATGACACTGGTGATGACACTGGTGATGACACTGGTGATGACACTGGTGATGACAGTAATAATATCACTACATACCGGTATATATAATAAAACAATGATGCGCTTTAGGCACTTTAGGTATGTGCGCTAGATGTTGCTGAAATGAACTGTCCATGTGACATTTTGGACAATTTTCAGTGACAGCCAACTCACTTTCAGAGCATAATTGTTGAATGATGCACCCAGACAGGTTTGTTGACATGACATTTGCGTGTGAGAGAATTATGAGAACTGACTGTTTACTTTCAGTATAATACATCACATTCCATGGCAGGTTCCACCGGAAGGAGATAATAAGTTTTATCCAGGCCATTGCAGGGCGGAAACAGTCAGACGATTCTGCAGCTCCTCTTGTCAAAAGTCAGCAAAGCTTCTTTTACAGCCTCCACCATAGACCGTGAGAGACATGGCCGGCCTTTGATAACCCAGTTAGCTGCACTGGGGGGACAGTGGCAACCCGTTGAGAGTGGGACTTGAACCCCCAACCTTAGGATCAGTGTTTCAGCAGCTCTGTATATCTGTTCATTCATTATTTAATTTGCTGAACCACTGAATGCTCCTATCTGAGTGAAGGCAGGTACACCCTGAACAGCTCACAAGTTCATTGCAGGGCCAACACACACACACACACAATCATCCACACACACGCCCAGAGCAGTTTGGAACAGCCAATTGGTGTGATGTTGATGCTTTTGTACTGAGGACGGAAACTGGAGAACCCTGGATGAAACGTACACAAGCAAGTGGAGAACTTGCAAACTTCACACAGTTATGTATTTTGTAATAAAGTTTGAAATTTTCCACACATTCTAAGTTTACTAAATTTTATTTTCAGATGTGGAGGCAACCTGAAGCTGAACTCTATAGAGCTGATGCTGAAGAGTGTGGCGTCAGTGTGCACGGTGTAGTGTAGTATAGTGTAGGTGGTGATGATGTCATGATGAAGTGACATGTGGTGGTTGATCTAATTCTATTTTCTGCACCAAACCGTCCCACGCCATCATCTGCACCAAACTCAGAACTCTGTTCTCTGTCGAACCTGCACTGACCGGCTTGGGACTATTCATTTTTGCTCTTTTCTCTTGTTTGATCGATTAACTAACTAATTCTATAACTCTGATTTCCTGGCGTTTTATAGCCAAGAAAGTTATTTAAAATAACAAAACTGGGTCCTACCTGCAAATCTTGTCAGAAAACATCAGGAAATTAACCCAAAGACTAATAAAATTTGAATTTTAGTTTCTCGTCAGGAGAAAAGTTTGTGGCTCATCATTGATGAAATCGCGTCAGTAAGTGTCTGTCCTGGTAACAATCTTTTGTTTAATCAGAAATCCAAACTGAACCATCCAGAATTAAATGAATACTGACGGGGTCATCGGTTCTCGCCCCACTCTCAACGGGTTGTCACTGTAACCCCCTCCAAGTGCAGCTAACTGGGTTATGAAAGGCCGGCATGTCTCTCACTGTCTATAGTGAGAGGCTGTGAAAGAACCACCGCTGACTTTCGACAAGAGGAGTTGCATAGCCGTCGATGTGTTTCCGCCCTGCGATGGTCTCGCGAGCCGTCCAGGGTGTACTCTGCCCTCACCCGGAGTCGGCTGAGATGGGCACCAGCCTCCCCATAACCCTGATTAGGATTAAGCAGTTCAGAAAATGAAAATGATTCCCTGAACCCCATTCATTCAGAAGCACCGTATTGCTGGCAGTGACCACATGATGATGATGATGATGATGATGATGATGATGGTGAACGTATATTGTTTCCATGATATAAATGGCTGTGAATCTTCATCTTATCTATAACAGTCTATAATCTTATCTATAAACAGTCTGTGTTCAGAGTTCTCTCTCATGCAAATGTAATAAAACAAACCTGTCTGTGTGCATTATTCAGAAATGATGTTTTGAAAGTGAGGTGGCTGTCACTCAAAATAGTTCGAGACAAAAGGTCACATGAACTATTCATTTCAGCAACATCTGCCGAAGGCACAGAATTGTTTCAGCACATATCTAGAGATATTATGACTGATGTCATCACCGGTGTCCTGTAAACTGAAAGAATGTTTCGTGTCTCATGCCAGTGACTTTGTTTGTCTCAGCTGGTTGCTTGTTTCTCAAAATGTGATGACCATTAACCAAATGACCTGATGTAATATTGATAGAGAATTCGGGACTGGTTGGGGCAGTCACAGCATGAGAAGACGGTAAAATACGATAGAACAAAAATATGATGAAAGAGGATTAATAGTTCAGAAAGCGAACGAATCGATAAAATTAAATGAATATAGAATCTGATCAGACTATAATGAAGAGCAGCATTACACAAGCCCTGAAATCCTGGCCTTGGGACAGCCGCAGCCCAAAGGTTAGAGAAACAGCTTTGGGACTGAATGGTCACTGGTTCAAGCCCCAAACCAGCAGGAAAATATGTGAGGCAGTGGGAGAGTGAGCTGCACCTTCCCTTCCTCCACATTAGCGGCTGAAGTGCCCTTGAACAAGACACCCAACCTCCTCGTGTGTGTGTGGCAGCCCACCACTCCGAGTGTGTGTGTGTGTGTGTGTGTGTGTGTGTGTGTGTGTGTGTGTGTGGCAGCCCACCACTCCGAGTGTGTGTGTGTGTGTGTGTGTGTGTGTGTGTGTGTGTGTGTGTGTGTGTGTGTGTGTGGCAGCCCACCACTCCGAGTGTGTGTGTGTGTGTGTGTGTGTGTGTGTGTGTGTGTGTGTGTGTGTGTGTGTGTGTGTGGCAGCCCACCACTCCAAGTGTGTGTGTGTGTGTGTGTGTGTGTGTGTGTGTGTGTGTGTGTGTGTGTGTGTGTGTGTGTGTGGCAGCCCACCACTCCGAGTGTGTGTGTGTGTGTGTGTGTGTGTGTGTGTGTGTGTGTGTGTGTGTGTGTGTGTGTGTGGCAGCCCACCACTCCAAGTGTGTGTGTGTGTGTGTGTGTGTGTGTGTGTGTGTGTGTGTGTGTGTGTGTGTGTGTGTGTGTGTGTGGCAGCCCACTCCTCCGTGTGTGTGTGTGTGTGTGTGTGTGTGTGTGCTCACTTTGGAAGGATTAAATGCAGAGGAAATAATTTCCTTTATGGGAATAATACAGTATATTAAAAAATATATTTAAAAAAAATCATCAATTTTTGATATGAGACCTGGACTGACATTACCATACCTTTTCACTCTCAGGTAAAATCTGAACAGAAAACAAAACAGGATGCACAAGCACAAAAGCACAAGCCCTATCACTACATGTCGTCTGAGACTTAAATCTATCAGAGTCTGACTCGAGACGAAGCAGACGATCGAAAGATTCCTGCTGATTTCAAAGTCGGTACAATTACAACAAACACGAGCGCTTTCTGAATCCAAGACGAAACCCTGATATCACTGTTCACAGCGCATGCAGCTGCCCAATTACACATGGAAGGACGGCCGATTGATCGATGACCCCCGCGAGTCTCGCTTTCATTCCACATGGTTCTAGTCTTCGTGTATTGAGACCGAAGGCCAGTTCTTGATGCAGATTTTTGTCAGTGATGACCAAACTAATTTTTTTTCATGCAGGACCAAAACCCTATGTGTGTGGAGACAAGAAACTAAACATACAATTTTGTTGGCCTTCTGGATATTTCTTGGAATTTTCCCCCAAGTTTAGAGGCAGGAACCTCTACGAATTGGCCAGTTTCTTCACTTTATATAAGTTTATATCAAACTTTGGGAAATGATACATTAATAGTTCATCCATCGAATTAGAGAAAAAACAAACTAACGAAAAACCTGGGGCAGTGGTGGTCTAGTGATATAGGACAGTGGTTGGGGGTTCGAGTCCCACTCTCCACAAGGTTGTCACTGTCCCCCCAGTGCGGCTAACTGGGTCATCAAAGGCGGGCCATGTCTGTCACTGTCTATGGTGAGAGGTTGATGTAAAAGAACCATCGCTGACTTTGGTAAAGAGGAGCTGCAAAGTCGTCAGCGTGTTTTTGTCCCGCGCTAAAAAGGGTTGTGACAGGAAGGGCATCCGACCTAAAAACCTCTGCCAAATCAAACGAGCGAATCAGATGATTCGCTGTGGTGACTCCCAAGTAAAAGGGAAAAAGGCCGAAAGGAAGACAGACAGACAGACAGACAGACAGACAGACAGACAGACAGGTGCTCCGCTGTGAGCGCCATCTGGTGTTCCACTGGCTGTTTAGTTCCCCAAAGTAGAATCTTTGCAATCCTCTCTATACAGAACCGCATACATGGTGCTCAGTGACATCAACAAGGTGCACCGTCATCATCCTGAAGTCACATCACAAGTTTTAATCCGGGTTCATGTACATTTGCAGCTGGGAGTTTGTGGATAATTATGGCTGAGCTCTCATTAAAGGATGGATGCTATAATGCTCTCTTCCTTACAGCGGTCACCAGCCAATCATGGGCATTTTTCAGCTCATGCAAAAAGGGTCACAACTGTCACTTCAGTTAAAATAACAAATTGCTGTTTATTTTTGAACCACACTCGCAAAACGTCCACAGTGGACATGCGAACGTTCAAATTAAACTGCTATTCACCTTTCTGGCCACCAGATGTCAGTCAAATTCACCATTTCAACCTTTCTTTGACCGACTTGAAAATAAAGCTTCAGTTCCATCACAGCACAGAGACCAAAGATAACCCTGAAGGATCTGCTAAATTCCACAACAGAGACTGGTGGATCTGTGCACAGGGCCACTGGCCATTACTCAGTGCTGAAAATAAGAAGGTGGGAGACTCCCCAAATGCATGGAGGAAGGGCCTTTGGTCAGATGAGATAAATTTGAACTTTTTTATTTGAAAACTGCCATATCTGGCACAAATCAAACACATCCTCTCATTCCAAGAACACCTTCTCCACAATGAAACATGGTGGTGGCAACATTACGCTGTGGGGCTGTTCTTCAGCCGCAGGAACTGGAACCTGACTCAAGTCAAAAGTTGTCTGGTGCTAAATGCAGGGATATACTTGAGCAAAACCTGTTTGAGTCTGAATGTGATTTGAGAATGGAACAGCAGTTCACCTTTCAGCAGGACGATAACCCGAAGCCTTCAACATTCTCATGGTTTCAGCAGAAACATTTACACTGTGACACAATGACCTTCTCAGAGCCCAGATATCGATCCGATGGAGAATCTGTGATCAGGTTGAAAGACTACTGTTCACAAGTGGAAACATCCAACACGAAGGAGCCGGAACAGTTTTGCCTTGAGGAATGGACAAAAATCCCAGTGGCAAGAAGAGACAAGCTCATAGAGATTTACCCAAAGTGACTGGAATCTGTCATCGCTGTGAAAAGGTGGCTTGTCAAAGAACTGACATTAGGGGGTGAATAGTTATGAACACTGAAATGTTCTGTTTTTCCCCCCTCTATGCAAAGGGGAGAATTATTTTGTCAGGCAAAGTGTATACAGTATATACAGGTTCATGGATTGTCAGTCATTTGTACAATAAGTGTAATCAGTCAAACAAGTTGAATAGTGTGTCTTCAGTTCAAGAGACGAACCGGTCACTGCTTTGTTTGATGAAAAATAAGCATGATGGACTCCCAATGTGGGCAGTGGTGGGCCGGCGTCAAGGTGCTGGATTACCAATCCGAGGTTGGGGTTTCAAGCCCCTCTGTCAACGGTCGTCACTGCTGTCCCGCCAGTGCACCGAACCGGAGATATGGAACAGAACCATCGCTGACATTTTTCAAGAGTAGGCTGCACAGCCATCAGTGTGTTTCTGCCCTGCGATGGACTGGCGAGCTGTCCAGGGTGTACTTTGCCCTCAGACAGAGTCGGCTGAGAAGCCTCCCCGTGACCACTATTGGGATTAAACGGTTCAGAAAATGAACGATCGTAACAAATTATGAGCAAATTACACAAACATTAGTTTCATCAAAACCGTGTAGATATGTGCACGACATACCATCAGCGTTTCCATAGAGAACACAATCAAACACCAAAAAAACACAGAGATCATAAAACAGGTTCGCCGTGAATCTCCACCCACATTTCTTCTGTTGACGTCATGGTACAGTATTAAAAGCCACAAATCACACTTTCACAGCAAAAAAAAAAAAAAAACAAGACCAATGCTACCAATAACTAACGAGAGAATCATTTATGACATGGATCCCTTCAAATCTAAACCTTATAGGGTTATAGATGTTCAGACAACACACAATGATGTATCTATTAATATTAAAGACCCTCCAGAACTGAAGGTAAGCATTACAGACTGTCATCAAGTGATGTGTGTGTGTGTGTGTGTGTGTGTGTGTGTGTGTGTGTGTGTGTGTGTGTGTGTGTGTGTGTAATATATGTTTTGTATACAAGTTCAGTAAAAATTGTGTTTGTCATTTAGAATGAGAAGCTCGTGGAACATCAGGAGGATCAGCTTCAAAATGATCGAAGACCACCGTAAGTTCCGTCTAGAAACACAAAACCTGTTGATATTTCTGCATAATATTATTGTGTATTTATTAATAATTTATTGAGCACTCTTTCTCTGAGAAATAATGTAGTGTGAGATGAAAAATCACAAAGTAAACCTCAACAGACTGGGACGGTTCCCGGTGTGCACTGGAGAGATTTTGAATTGCTCTGAAGGTTTTGATTGGATGAGAATGAAATCTCGCTGTATATCGTCCTGGTTATTGCACAGCTTCCAGATACACCATTTGATGATTTAACACCAAATATTGATTGTACAATGTTTTTATTCACTTAAAATAGACCATCAACACAGCAAAACCCCTCAGATTGTGGCAGCCATATTGTGATTTTTGAATTGTACATTTATTGTAGAAAAATATAAAACGCTTTTGTAGTTTCCACAACAAAATGCTGATGATTGGTGATGGCACTTTTGAGTTAGTGCACAGAACACATCTTTGGAAAGATGGACAGAGGTCGCGTGTGATGACAATTCACCTCGTGGCCTGATTTCGACTCTGAATGATGTAATGAAATAGATTGTGAACGATGTTTATGCCTCATCCCAGCGATGCTGCTGTGCATAAAAGGAGAGTTCGAAAGAACAAACAGACGGTTGTATTCCGTGTTTAACAGACGGTTGTAGTTTTGTGTTGATCAGAATTGGTTGGCATCAGAAGCTGCGTAATAAACACTTTTCAAAGATCTTGATGCAGTTATCCATAAATTAGTGTTCTCGTGTGGGTGTATGTTTATGCTAGATTTCAGCATATTTACATAAATCAATTATTTTGTTTTCTTACAGAGATGAACAGAGGAGCATGGAGTACCCTAGAAGCCCACAAGAAAGAAATTCTACAATCTCAACGTGGAAACTGTTTCTAGTCGGAATATTTATAGTCTTATTTATTTGTTTTTTTATACATTACCCAAATGAGATTAAGCACCTTTTACACTCGTTTCAAAAAGAATTGAAAATGGCAAGCTTAATCCTGAGCTTGATCAAAACCTCTTTTGATATAGTCCAGCTGCTCTGAGCTATTCTAGACTTCTTTTTCTTGTGAAAAAGTTCTGACGACCACCATCAGCCCCCAAGACCGGTTGGTGGCTTCAACCAGTTCCTTACCGAGGGCAGGAAACCCACTTCGGGATGCACATATGTGAACTCCACCATCGTTGTGTTGGTGATTTATAAATAAAATTTACTATATTTTTATGTGGACTGCTGTCTTTTTTTACGACTCACTCCAGAGCGCTGTGGGTGACACAGACGAATCCTTGAGGAAATTCGTGTGGGTCGATTCAGTAACCGAACAACGAGAAACCGATATTAGAAATTTATCTTTACACTACAAACAGTTTGTGTTTCGGAAGAAAATACGTACCATGCATGTCAAAATGAATCAAATTAATAGAGTTGAAAATAATTCCAATTAAAAATTTCCCAAATTTTGATAAATGTATAAATGAAGACAAACTTTCTTATGAATTTAAACTCAGATTTGATTTTGAACAGCTCAAATACATATGTATATATATATATATATATATATATAAATAACATTGGCAAAAATAACACTGATAAAAGTTATCCAGAAGAATTGATCAATAAGGTACAGGAAGTTATTATTGATAATTTGAAATTGGACCAGCAATTCCCAAAGTACAAATATTGGAAAAAATATGATTCTACAATATTACAATTTATTCTGACTAAATTTATAGAGAAAAATAAAGCGATCCCCAAAGAGAAAATTGGGAAAGTATTTAAGAAATGGAGTTCAACTCTAATAATAATCTCGATACTGTTCTAGTTTTCCCCGAGCTAAGAAACTTAGAACTTTGTAATGAACATGTTCAGTTTCTCAGGATTGAATTGTGATCAAGCAATCAAATGGTGAACCTGTTTTTACAATCTACGGCTGATTGTCAGGTCATAATTGTTTGTAGCATCATAAGCTGGTTGCAGAACAAATGCCAGCAACTCCTGCAGTCACCAGAGTCACCTGACTCGATCTTCACATCACCTGATCAGACTGGCATCTGGTTCCTGATCTGCATATTCAAGCTGATACTGCAGACTGTTTTTTATTAAATAATTCATCCTCAATTATCTACACAAACACACACACCACACACACACACACACACACACACACACACACACACACACACACACACACACACTAAGTTACACCACATTTCCAATCATCATTTTCCTCCCGTCACAGTTTGTACTTACCTGAGTACCATGTTCTGCGGGCCATAAGGCACACCGGACTATAAGTCGCAATATAAACGAACAATGATTGGATGGCCCATTTTGATACATCAGGTGCACCGGATTATAAGGTACATTATTCGAAACAAAAGTCAGATAAGTCAAAGTCATGAGTCTCAACATTGTTCAGCTGTAACACATAAAATATAAAATAATACACTTCACAAAAACTCTCAACATTGTTCGATTATAACAATTTAAAACAATAAACTCACCTTTTTCAGTTCAATCCTCTTCCACAAATCCATCAAATTCTTCATCTTCAGTTTCTAAGTTTAACAGTTGCAAGAGTTGGCTATAAATCCGGGATCCCTGTAACTTACGACCCGTTGACACCGATATCTAGCGGTTGGAGTTCTTTAGTTAATCCACCGGAATGATGGCAAGCTCTGAATTCAGCTGCATCATTTGAGTATCAGTGAGATGGGTGTGCATGTAATTGCAGGGGATGGAGATTTGCGGAGTCAACAGGGACAGAGATTTTTGTCCGCACATAAGGCGCACCAGATTATAAGGTGCACTCGCAATTTGTGAGAAAATTTAAGGATTTGAAGTGCGCCTTATAGTCCAAAAACACCCATGGTACCCTATATCCCTGCAGGAATGTACTGTGACTGAAACCGTGTTCCATACAGGTGAGCTAGTATCAGACTATGAGAAATAGAATAATACAAGATAAAACAAATTATGGTTTGTATTTACAAAATTTAAATTTTAAAGAAAAACAGACAGAAAAACATTTTTTTATCATTCTAACATTGTGCATCAATCTGTAATCAAGATTTTTAAATCAACTCGTTTTCTTCGCTTTCTGATTTAAATAATATTTAATGTATAGAATGTACTGTTTGAACTCTTCATTAAAAATAATGATGCATGTATTCTTTCCTGAAAATGTATGAATATGTAATATAACCCTTATGAAAATATGATTTATTATAGACATATTGGTGTTCTTCTTCCTCCTTGGCTCCAGGAGACCTGGCAATTAATTTGTGCATAGCAGAGTGAAAAATTCACGTGTGGCCTGGCTTTCCTCTGTGTGACTGAGACGTGGCGGAGTTTTGGTGGGTCTGAGATTTGCTGCTATTTTAACCAGCCTCGAAAATGAGGCCAAGGAGGAGCAGTAGTGGTCGTTTTCAAAAATGATGAGAAGTGTAAGCAGCTGTCAACATCCTCGATCATCAGTTTTGAACCGAACTGGGTCGCTCTCACATGGTTTCGTGTGTCGTGGTTTATCGACCTCCAGAATACGAAAGAGCTGCAGAAACGATTTTTCCGATTTTCTGTCTGAAATCAGCCAAAATATGATTGTGTTCTTATTGTTGGGGATTTTCATGCTCACATGTGATGTCCTGATAAACCAATGGTAAACGACTTTAAACTTCTAATCATACAGTCCGCGACTGGTCCCACACGAGAACACGAGCATACGCTTGATCGCTTTTGATAAATTGGTTTACCAATGATGAATTTAGAGGTTGGTGATGCCATGTTTTCTGACCATATGCCTGTGTTCTCTGAGGTTGCTCTTGCCTGTAATACAGGTACAAGTCATGCTGCTGCTCGACATTTCCGTGTTTTTAATCCTTCCATTTTGTTCAACAGAACATTCTGTGTGTAACGGCACCGAGCTGAGTGAATCAAGCTGTGCTGTTCGACACAACTGCCACTGAGCCAAGTGCAAGTGAAAAAAGGGCAAACGACAAGTGTCTTTCCAGTTTCAGAATCAAAGACCTGTGAAAGAAAACACTCGTCTGATATGATTCTCTCCAGCGGCCATAAACTTCAGGTTTTATTTCAAACTATTGACTGTTTCTTAATGTTCCACAGACTGTCTGTGCTGAAGCTTCCCCTGCTGTTTGTGAGAGCTCTCGTTTTCGTTTTCTATTGATGAGGTCACTTCCACAAGGCCTCAGATCTCTTCTCCTGTCGATGACCCCACACTATTGGGCCAGCTGTCCTTAAAATAATTAACAGTGGTCTATCCACATGTATAGTCCGTGCAGGTTTTAAACATGCAGTAGCATTTTGGGGGTTTATAGACGATATTTTTAGGTTTTTAAAACAGTTGATTCTGGTAAGTGTGCGACTCCTGTGCTGACATAAAGTCCTTAATTTCATTAAGATTTTCATAAAAAAAAAAAAGAGACTGGAGTGATTCTTTTGGTGGCACCATTGGGACCACCTGTAGAACTGGGCGCCTTTGCCCACCATATCAATACAACTATCACAAATCTCATCGTAACGTGAGATGCAGCTCTTCAGCTGGACAGCCAGATGAGGGCGGTTGTGAGTGGGTCCTTCATCATTCCTCTCCAGGTGGTATAAAATACTACTGCATGCTTGTTAACAGCCATGAAAAGGTAGAAGCACATTTCCCCTTTTCTGCCTCACTTCATTGACTTTTTCAACTAAAAATTTTTATTTACTTTTAAATCTTCAACTTGTGTTTCTCCTTCCTATTTCTCTGAGCTACTTCAGCCTTATAGACCGACCTGCACACTCAGGCTGATCAGCTGCTCCTGAGTGTATTGAAAAGTAAGCATGAAGCACAGAGGAGACTGTAGTTTGGCTGTTGCAGTGCTAAGATTGTGGAATGACATGCCCCTGCATGGGAGACAGGCTTCCTTGTTGCCTACTTTCGAGTTTCACCCTAAAACATGTATGAGAGATGTAAGACAGTGGTGAGGTGTGCTGTTGGCATGACAAAAGACTTCAAGGTGGAGGTAGGACTGCATCAAGGATCAGGTCTGAGCCCCATCTTGTTTGCTATGGTGATGGACAGGCTGACAGACGAGGTTAGACAAGAATCTCCATAAACTATGATGTTTGCAGATGACATTGTGATCTGTAGTGAGAGCAGAGAACAAGTGGAGGAAAAGCTAGAGAGGTGGAGGTATGCCCTGGAAAAAAGAGAAATGAAGGTTAGCCTCAGTACGACAGAATACATGTGTGTGAACGACAAGGACCCGAGAGGAACGGTGAGGTTACAGGGAGCAGAGATAAGGAAGGTGGAGGATTTTAAGTACTTGGCTCAACAATCCAGAGCAATGGAGAGTGTGGAAAAGAGGTGAAGAAGCGTGTGCAGGCAGGTTGGAACGGTTGGAGAAAAGTGTCCGATTGTGATGTGTGATAGGAAGGTATCGGCAAGAATGAAAGGAAAAGTGTACAAGACGGTGTTGAGGCCAGCGATGTTGTATGGGTTAGAGACAGTGGCCCTGGGGAAAAGACAGGAGGCAGAGCTGGAGGTAGCAGAGATGAACATGTTGAGGTTCTCTTTGGGAGTAACGAGGATGGATAGGATCAGGAATGAGCACATCAGAGGGACAGCACATGTAAGAGGTTTTGGAGACAAAGTCAGATAGTCATATTCAAAGTCATAATCATTGTATATATAACCCATTGAGCATGTTCGGTACGCTCTGCATCAGTGTATAATGAGAAAGTGTTACAGTTCCTGCAAGTAATTCCTTTATAAAGATCCCTGACTGTATGTATACACTTATCTGTACACATTTTCCAAAATACTTTCTACTTACCTGCCTGAACCTCTGGATTGAACCAGAGTAAAGAATAAGACTGGGAAACCTTGTGCATTCTATAAACCTTTGCCCAGACCTCATGGGAATACTGAATAACTGGGTTCATGTCTTTCCTGTTTTTCAAGCACTGCGTGATTCCTTTATCAGATAAAATGGTGCGGCATTATCTGATGCTTACTATCACCACCATCATTCACTCCTTTAACGGCAGGATTTACTCTTATGGCCACCACCAGGGGTTCCAGTGTAATTGTGAATAAAAGTGGTGAGAGGAGGCACACCTGCGGCATTCCTCTGCTGAGATGAAAAAAAAAAAAATGAAATCACACCATTTGTTAAGACTGCTGCCTTAAGGTTGTGAAAATATTGTTTTCATCCAGCTTACAAAACCAGGACCAAACCCAGTCCTTGAAATGGCCAAGTGTAAAAAAATTCCACTAAACAATGTCAGAGGCATCTCAGTATTCAGAAAGACGGCAGCCACTGCCACTGTGCTGGAGGAACGAGTCTTCTCAGATTGTCTGTGGAAGCTCCACCCTTTATGAAGTCTCCGAATCTGTATCTATGATGCATCCCGAGATTGTTTCAAGTATTTTTTTGATGTCTCCATGTTTTTAGGTATAACAGAAATAAGTGCTTCACTATAAGTTGGTGGCGTGAGCTGTTCTGAAAAGCCTCTGAAAAGACACTTATCAGTATTGAGATAATTATCTCAAGAAGTTCTTTATAAGACTCAACTGGAAACCCTGGCAGTTTTGATCGCTTGCTGGGTTATTGATATATCAAGGAAAACTGCCTGATCAGGAGATACATTTGAAAGGTTTATGATCAAGAAGCTGACAATCTGAATCTCGAGCTGCACCTTCACGATGTAAATAAATTTCCATTATTCTACTGATGTTTTATGGAAAATTTATTTCGACTCAAGAAAATAGAGTGAACAGAATAGCCTTCTAACCAGCGAGCAACACGTCCAGCTTTCTCACAGAACTTTATTTGGAAGAAAGATGCACTTTTTCTTTGAGACCTCATCATTAGGTCATTCTGAAGTTTCCAGTCCTGTTCCTCACAGAAAACCAAATAAGTTGCATTTAGTCGGATACAACGGTCTAATTCTAGACCCCCCACCCCACACACACACATTTTTATTATCAAACACTGTCATTTCAAATATAATATGTATTATATATATATATATATATATATATACACACACACACACACACACACACAAAGTTATCAGTAGTGTTCATATGTACTGTTTTACCATCTCGCAATGCTGATTGCAGCTGGTCCCTAATTCTCAATAAATATTACATAAGACCGTTTAATTAATGACAACCGTTTATCATGAAACGGATTTCCTAACTCATTGTCAAGTAATAGTTGTAATTTGAATCACATTGCCATCATATTGTTTATAAAGTTGGAGAAACATGCAGTCAGCTGAGACAGGCAAAGTCACTGGTATGAGAGACGATCATTCTTCCAACATGCGTGACACTGGTGATGACACTGGTGATGACACTGGTGATGACAGTAATAATATCACTACATACCGGTATATATAATAAAACAATGATGCGCTTTAGGCACTTTAGGTATGTGCGCTAGATGTTGCTGAAATGAACTGTCCATGTGACATTTTGTTTTGGACAATTTTCAGTGACAGCCAACTCACTTTCAGAGCATAATTGTTGAATGATGCACCCAGACAGGTTTGTTGACATGACATTTGCGTGTGAGAGAATTATGAGAACTGACTGTTTACTTTCAGTATAATACATCACATTCCATGGCAGGTTCCACCGGAAGGAGATAATAAGTTTTATCCAGGCCATTGCAGGGCGGAAACAGTCAGACGATTCTGCAGCTCCTCTTGTCAAAAGTCAGCAAAGCTTCTTTTACAGCCTCCACCATAGACCGTGAGAGACATGGCCGGCCTTTGATAACCCAGTTAGCTGCACTGGGGGACAGTGGCAACCCATTGAGAGTGGGACTTGAACCCCAACCTTAGGATCAGTGTTTCAGCAGCTCTGTATATCTGTTCATTCATTATTTAATTTGCTGAACCACTGAATGCTCCTATCTGAGTGAAGGCAGGTACACCCTGAACAGCTCACAAGTTCATTGCAGGGCCAACACACACACACACACACACACACACACACACACACAATCATCCACACACACGCCCAGAGCAGTTTGGAACAGCCAATTGGTGTGATGTTGATGCTTTTGTACTGAGGACGGAAACTGGAGAACCCTGGATGAAACGTACACAAGCAAGTGGAGAACTTGCAAACTTCACACAGTTATGTATTTTGTAATAAAGTTTGAAATTTTCCACACATTCTAAGTTTACTAAATTTTATTTTCAGATGTGGAGGCAACCTGAAGCTGAACTCTATAGAGCTGATGCTGAAGAGTGTGGCGTCAGTGTGCACGGTGTAGTGTAGTATAGTGTAGGTGGTGATGATGTCATGATGAAGTGACATGTGGTGGTTGATCTAATTCTATTTTCTGCACCAAACCGTCCCACGCCATCATCTGCACCAAACTCAGAACTCTGTTCTCTGTCGAACCTGCACTGACCGGCTTGGGACTATTCATTTTTTGCTCTTTTCTCTTCTTTGATCGATTAACTAACTAATTCTATAACTCTGATTTCCTGGCGTTTTATAGCCAAGAAAGTTATTTAAAAGAACAAAACTGGGTCCTACCTGCAAGTCTTGTCAGAAAACATCAGGAAATTAACCCAAAGACCAATAAAATTTGAATTTTAGTTTCTCGTCAGGAGAAAAGTTTGTGGCTCATCATTGATGAAATCGCGTCAGTAAGTGTCTGTCCTGGTAACAATCTTTTTGTTTAATCAGAAATCCAAACTGAACCATCCAGAATTAAATGAATACTGACGGGGTCATCGGTTCTCGCCCCACTCTCAACGGGTTGTCACTGTAACCCCCTCCAAGTGCAGCTAACTGGGTTATGAAAGGCCGGCATGTCTCTCACTGTCTATAGTGAGAGGCTGTGAAAGAACCACCGCTGACTTTCGACAAGAGGAGTTGCATAGCCGTCGATGTGTTTCCGCCCTGCGATGGTCTCGCGAGCCGTCCAGGGTGTACTCTGCCCTCACCCGGAGTCGGCTGAGATGGGCACCAGCCTCCCCATAACCCTGATTAGGATTAAGCAGTTCAGAAAATGAAAATGATTCCCTGAACCCCATTCATTCAGAAGCACCGTATTGCTGGCAGTGACCACATGATGATGATGATGATGATGATGATGATGATGGTGAACGTATATTGTTTCCATGATATAAATGGCTGTGAATCTTCATCTTATCTATAACAGTCTATAATATTATCTATAAACAGTCTGTGTTCAGAGTTCTCTCTCATGCAAATGTAATAAAACAAACCTGTCTGTGTGCATTATTCAGAAATGATGTTTTGAAAGTGAGGTGGCTGTCACTCAAAATAGTTCGAGACAAAAGGTCACATGAACTATTCATTTCAGCAACATCTGCCGAAGGCACAGAATTGTTTCAGCACATATCTAGAGATATTATGACTGATGTCATCACCGGTGTCCTGTAAACTGAAAGACTGTTTCGTGTCTCATGCCAGTGACTTTGTTTGTCTCAGCTGGTTGCTTGTTTCTCAAAATGTGATGACCATTAACCAAATGACCTGATGTAATATTGATAGAGAATTCGGGACTGGTTGGGGCAGTCACAGCATGAGAAGACGGTAAAATACGATAGAACAAAAATATGATGAAAGAGGATTAATAGTTCAGAAAGCGAACGAATCGATAAAATTAAATGAATATAGAATCTGATCAGACTATAATGAAGAGCAGCATTACACAAGCCCTGAAATCCTGGCCTTGGGACAGCCGCAGCCCAAAGGTTAGAGAAACAGCTTTGGGACTGAATGGTCACTGGTTCAAGCCCCAAACCAGCAGGAAAATATGTGAGGCAGTGGGAGAGTGAGCTGCACCTTCCCTTCCTCCACATTAGCGGCTGAAGTGCCCTTGAACAAGACACCCAACCTCCTCGTGTGTGTGTGTGTGGCAGCCCACCACTCCGAGTGTGTGTGTGAGTGTGTGTGTGTGTGTGTGTGTGTGTGTGTGTGTGTGGCAGCCCACCTCTCCGAGTGGGTGGGTGTGTGTGTGTGTGTGTGTGTGTGTGTGTGTGTGTGTGTGGCAGCCCACCACCCCGAGTGTGTGTGTGTGTGTGTGTGTGTGTGTGGCAGCCCACCACTCCGAGTGTGTGTGTGTGTGTGTGTGTGTGTGTGTGTGTGTGTGTGTGTGTGTGTGTGGCAGCCCACCTCTCCGTGTGTGTGGGTGTGTGTGTGTGTGTGTGTGTGTGTGTGTGTGTGTGGCAGCCCACCACTCCGAGTGTGTGTGTGTGTGTGTGTGTGTGTGTGTGCTCACTTTGGAAGGATTAAATGCAGAGGAAATAATTTCCTTTATGGGAATAATACAGTATATTAAAAAATATATTAAAAAAAAAAATCATCAATTTTTGATATGAGACCTGGACTGACATTACCATACCTTTTCACTCTCAGGTAAAATCTGAACAGAAAACAAAACAGGATGCACAAGCACAAAAGCACAAGTCCTATCACTACATGTCGTCTGAGACTTAAATCTATCAGAGTCTGACTCGAGACGAAGCAGACGATCGAAAGATTCCTGCTGATTTCAAAGTCGGTACAATTACAACAAACACGAGCGCTTTCTGAATCCAAGACGAAACCCTGATATCACTGTTCACAGCGTGCGCAGCTGCCCAATTACACATGGAAGGACGGCCGATTGACGATGACCCCGCGAGTCTCGCTTTCATTCCACATGGTTCTAGTCTTGATTGTATTGAGACCGAAGGCCAGTTCTTGATGCAGATTTTTGTCAGTGATGACCAAACTAATTTTTTTTCATGCAGGACCAAAACCCTATGTGTGTGGAGACAAGAAACTAAACATACAATTTTGTTGGCCTTCTGGATATTTCTTGGAATTTTCCCCCAAGTTTAGAGGCAGGAACCTCTACGAATTGGCCAGTTTCTTCACTTTATATAAGTTTATATAAAACTTTGGGAAATGATACATTAATAGTTCATCCATCGAATTAGAGAAAAAACAAACTAACTAAAAATCTGGGGCAGTGGTGGTCTAGTGGTATAGGACACTGATTGGGGGTTCGAGTCCCACTCTCCACAAGGTTGTCACTGTCCCCCCAGTGCAGCTAACTGGGTCGTCAAAGGCGGGCCATGTCTCTCACTGTCTATGGTGAGAGGTTGATGTAAAAGAACCATCGCTGACTTTGGTAAAGAGGAGCTGCAAAGTCGTCAGCGTGTTTCTGTCCCGCGCTAAAAAGGGTTGTGACAGGAAGGGCATCCGACCTAAAAACCTCTGCCAAATCAAACGAGCGAATCAGATGATTCGCTGTGGTGACTCCCAAGTAAAAGGGAAAAAGCCGAAAGGAAGACAGACAGACAGCCAGACAGACAGACAGACAGGCGCTCCGCTGTGAGCGCCATCTGGTGTTCCACTGGCTGTTTAGTTCCCCAAAGTAGAATTCTTTGCAATCCTCTCTGTACAGAACCGCATACATGATGCTCAGTGACATCAACAAGGTGCACCGTCATCATCCTGAAGTCCCATCACAAGTTTTAATCCGGGTTCATGTACATTTGCAGCTGGGAGTTTGTGGATAATTATGGCTGAGCTCTCATTAAAGGATGGATGGTATAATGCTCTCTTCCTTACAGCGGTCACCAGCCAATCATGGACATTTTTCAGCTCATGCAAAAAGGGTCACAACTGTCAATTCAGTTAAAATAACAAATTGCTGTTTATTTTTGAACCACACTCGCATAACGTATACAGTAGACATGCGAACGTTCAAATTAAACTGCTATTCACCTTTCTGGCCACCAGATGTCAGTCAAATTCACCATTTCAACCTTTCTTTGACCGACTTGAAAATAAAGCTTCAGTTCCATCACAGCACAGAGACCAAAGATAACCCTGAAGGATCTGCTAAATTCCACAACAGAGACTGGTGGATCTGTGCACAGGGCCACTGGCCATTACTCAGTGCTGAAAATAAGAAGGTGGGAGACTCCCCAAATGCATGGAGGAAGGGCCTTTGGTCAGATGAGATAAATTTGAACTTTTTTATTTGAAAACTGCCATATCTGGCACAAATCAAACACATCCTCTCATTCCAAGAACACCTTCTCCACAATGAAACATGGTGGTGGCAACATTACGCTGTGGGGCTGTTCTTCAGCCGCAGGAACTGGAACCTGACTCAAGTCAAAAGAAAGTTGTCTGGTGCTAAATACAGGGATATACTTGAGCAAAACCTGTTTGAGTCTGAATGTGATTTGAGAATGGAACAGCAGTTCACCTTTCAGCAGGACGATAACCCGAAGCCTTCAACATTCTCATGGTTTCAGCAGAAACATTTACACTGTGACACAATGACCTTCTCAGAGCCCAGATATCGATCCGATGGAGAATCTGTGATCAGGTTGAAAGACTACTGTTCACAAGTGGAAACATCCAACACGAAGGAGCCGGAACAGTTTTGCCTTGAGGAATGGACAAAAATCCCAGTGGCAAGAAGAGACAAGCTCATAGAGATTTACCCAAAGTGACTGGAATCTGTCATCGCTGTGAAAAGGTGGCTTGTCAAAGAACTGACATTAGGGGGTGAATAGTTATGAACACTGAAATGTTCTGTTTCCCCCCTCTATGCAAAGGGGAGAATTATTTTGTCAGGCAAAGTGTATACAGTATATACAGGTTCATGGATTGTCAGTCATTTGTACAATAAGTGTAATCAGTCAAACAAGTTGAATAGTGTGTCTTCAGTTCAAGAGACGAACCGGTCACTGCTTTGTTTGATGAAAAATAAGCATGATGGACTCCCAATGTGGGCAGTGGTGGGCCGCTGTCAAGGTGCTGGATTACCAATCCGAGGTTGGGGTTTCAAGCCCCTCTGTCAACGGTCGTCACTGCTGTCCCGCCAGTGCACCGAACCGGAGATATGGAACAGAACCATCGCTGACATTTTTCAAGAGTAGGCTGCACAGCCATCAGTGTGTTTCTGCCCTGCGACGGACTGGCGAGCTGTCCAGGGTGTACATTGCCCTCAAACAGAGTCGGCTGAGAAGCCTCCCCGTGACCACTATTGGGATTAAACGGTTCAGAAAATGAACGATCGTAACAAATTATGAGCAAATTACACAAAAATTTGTTTCATCAAAACCGTGTACAGATGTGCACGACATACCATCGGCGTTTCCATAGAGAACACAATCAAACACACCAAAAAAACACAGAGATCATAAAACAGGTTCGCCGTGAATCTCCACCCACATTTCTTCTGTTGACGTCATGGTACAGTATTAAAAGCCACAAATCACACTTTCACAGCAAAAAAAAAAAAAAAAAAAAAAATGAAGGTAAGCATTACAGACTGTCATCAAGTGATGTGTGTGTGTGTGTGTGTGTGTGTGTGTGTGTGTGTGTGTGTGTGTGTGTGTGTGTGATATATGTTTTGTATACAAGTTCAGTAAAAATTGTGTTTGTCATTTACAATCAGCAGCTTTTTGAAGGTCACGAGGATCAGCTTCAAAATGATCGAAAACCACCGTAAGTTCCGTCTAGAAACACAAAACCTGTTGATATTTCTGCATAATATTATTGTGTATTTATTAATAATTTATTGAGCACTCTTTCTCTGAGAAATAATGTAGTGTGAGATGAAAAATCACAAAGTAAACCTCAACAGACTGGGACGGTTCCCGGTGTGCACTGGAGAGATTTTGAATTGCTCTGAAGGTTTTGATTGGATGAGAATGAAATCTCGCTGTATATCGTCCTGGTTATTGCACAGCTTCCAGATACACCATTTGATGATTTAACACCAAATATTGATTGTACAATGTTTTTATTCACTTAAAATAGACCATCAACACAGCAAAACCCCTCAGATTGTGGCAGCCATATTGTGATTTTTTTTGAATTGTACATTTATTGTAGAAAAATATAAAACGCTTTTGTAGTTTCCACAACAAAAATGCTGATGATTGGTGATGGCACTTTTGAGTTAGTGCACAGAACACATCTTTGGAAAGATGGACAGAGGTCGCGTGTGATGACAATTCACCTCGTGGCCTGATTTCGACTCTGAATGATGTAATGAAATAGATTGTGAACGATGTTTATGCCTCATCCCAGCGATGCTGCTGTGCATAAAAAGGAGAGTTCGAAAGAACAAACAGACGGTTGTATTCCGTGTTTAACAGACGGTTGTAGTTTTGTGTTGATCAGAATTGGTTGGCATCAGAAGCTGCGTAATAAACAATTATTTTGTTTTCTTACAGAGAGGAACAGAGGAGCATGGAGTACTCTAGAAGCTCCCAAGAAAGAAATTCTACATCTGTATCTTGGACACAAATTCTATTCAGACTATTTATAACATTATTAATTTGTCTTATTATATATGCTTACAATGAGACTGTGAACCTTTTACACTTGTTTCTAACAGTATGGAAAACGACAGACTTAATCCTGACGTTGATCGAAAACTTTTTTGATATCGTCCAGCTGCTCTGAGCTGTTCTAGACTTCTTTTTCTTGTGAAAAAGTTTTGTTTTGGTGATTTATAAATAAAATTTACTATATTTTTATGTGGACTGCTGTCTTTTTTTACGACTCACTCCAGAGCGCTGTGGGTGACACAGACGAATCCTTGAGGAAAGTCGTGTGGGTCGATTCAGTAACCGAACAACGAGAAACCGATATTAGAAATTTATCTTTACACTACAAACAGTTTGTGTTTCGGAAGAAAATACGAACCATGCATGTCAAAATGAATCAAATTAATAGAGTTGAAAATAATTCCAATTAAAATTTTCCCAAATTTTGATAAATGTATAAATGAAGACAAACCTTCTTATGAATTTAAACTCAGATTTGATTTTGAACAGCTCAAATACATATGTATATATATATATATATATATATATATAAATAACATTGGCAAAAATAACACTGATAAAAGTTATCCAGAAGAATTGATCAATAAGGTACAGGAAGTTATTATTGATAATTTGAAATTGGACCAGCAATTCCCAAAGTACAAATATTGGAAAAAATATGATTCTACAATATTACAATTTATTCTGACTAAATTTATAGAGAAAAATAAAGCGATCCCCAAAGAGAAAATTGGGAAAGTATTTAAGAAATGGAGTTCAACTCTAATAATAATCTCGATACTGTTCTAGTTTTCCCCGAGCTAAGAAACTTAGAACTTTGTAATGAACATGTTCAGTTTCTCAGGATTGAATTGTGATCAAGCAATCAAATGGTGAACCTGTTTTTACAATCTACGGCTGATTGTCAGGTCATAATTGTTTGTAGCATCATAAGCTGGTTGTAGAACAAATGCCAGCAACTCCTGCAGTCACCAGAGTCACCTGACTCGATCTTCACATCACCTGATCAGACTGGCATCTGGTTCCTGATCTACATATTCAAGCTGATACTGCAGACTGTTTTTTATTAAATAATTCATCCCCAATTATCTACACACACACACACACACACACACACACACACACACACACACACACACACATACACACACACACACCAATAGGCACACCGGACTATAAGTCGCAATATAAACGAACAATGATTGGATGGCCCATTTTGATACATCAGGTGCACCGGATTATAAGGTACATTATTCGAAACAAAAGTCAGATAAGTCAAAGTCATGAGTCTCAACATTGTTCAGCTGTAACACATAAAATATAAAATAATACACTTCACAAAAACTCTCAACATTGTTTGATTATAACAATTTAAAACAATAAACTCACCTTTTTCAGTTCAATCCTCTTCCACAAATCCATCAAATTCTTCATCTTCAGTTTCTGTTTAACAGTTGCAAGAGTTGGCTATAAATCCGGGATCCCTGTAACTTACGACCCGTTGACACCGATATCTAGCGGTTGGAGTTCTTTAGTTAATCCACCGGAATGATGGCAAGCTCTGAATTCATCTGGATCATTTGGGTATCAGTGAGATGGGTGTGCATGTAATTGCAGGGGATGAAGATTTGCGGAGTCAACGGGGACAGAGATTTTTGTCCGCACATAAGGCGCACCGGATTATAAGGTGCACTCGCAATTTGTGAGAAAATTTAAGGATTTGGAGTGCGCCTTATAGTCCAAAAAACCCCCCATGGTACCCTATATCCCTGCAGGAATGTACTGTGACTGAAACCGTGTTCCATACAGGTGAGCTAGTATCAGACTATGAGAAATAGAATAATACAAGATAAAACAAATTATGGTTTGTATTTACAAAATTTAAATTTTAAAGAAAAACAGACAGAAAAACATTTTTTTATCATTCTAACATTGTGCATCAATCTGTAATCAAGATTTTTAAATCAACTCGTTTTCTTCGCTTTCTGATTTAAATAATATTTAATGTATAGAATGTACTGTTTGAACTCTTCATTAAAAATAATGATGCATGTATTCTTTCCTGAAAATGTATGAATATGTAATATAACCCTTATGAAAATATGATTTATTATAGACATATTGGTGCTCTTCTTCCTCCTTGGCTCCAGGAGACCTGGCAATTCATTTGTGCATAGCAGAGTGAAAAATTCACGTGTGGCCTGGCTTTCCTCTGTGTGACTGAGACGTGGCGGAGTTTTGGTGGGTCTGAGATTTGCTGCTATTTTCACCAGCCTCGAAAATGAGGCCAAGGAGGAGCAGTAGTGGTCGTTTTTAAAAATGATGAGAAGTGTAAGCAGCTGTCAACATCCTCGATCATCAGTTTTGAACCGAACTGGGTCGCTCTCACATGGTTTCGTGTGTCGTGGTTTATCGACCTCCAGAATACGAAAAGAGCTGCAGAAACGATTTTTCCGATTTTCTGTCTGAAATCAGCCAAAATATGATTGTGTTCTTATTGTTGGAGATTTTCATGCTCACATGTGATGTCCTGATAAACCAATGGTAAACGACTTTAAACTTCTAATCATACAGTCCGCGACTGGTCCCACACGAGAACACGAGCATACGCTTGATCGTTTTTGATAATTCGGTTTACCAATGATGAATTTAGAGGTTGGTGATGCCATGTTTTCTGACCATATGCCTGTGTTCTCTGAGGTTGCTCTTGCCTGTAATACAGGTACAAGTCATGCTGCTGCTCGACATTTCCGTGTTTTTAATCCTTCCATTTTTTCCAACAGAACATTCTGTGTGTAACGGCACCGAGCTGAATGAATCAAGCTGTGCTGTTCGACACAACTGCCACTGAGCCAAGTGCAAGTGAAAAAAGGGCAAACGACAAGTGTCGTTCCAGTTTCAGAATCAAAGACCTGTGAAAGAAAACACTCGTCTGATATGATTCTCTCCAGCGGCCATAAACTTCAGGTTTTATTTCAAACTATTGACTGTTTCTTAATGTTCCACAGACTGTCTGTGCTGAAGCTTCCCGTGCTGTTTGTGAGAGCTCTCGTTTTCGTTTTCTATTGATGAGGTCACTTCCACAAGGCCTCAGATCTCTTCTCCTGTCTATGACCCCACACTATTGGGCCAGCTGTCCTTAAAATAATTAACAGTGGTCCATCCACATGTATAGTCCGTGCAGGTTTTAAACATGCAGGAGCATTTTGGGGGTTTATAGATTATATTTTTAGGTTTTTTAAAACAGCTGATTCTGGTAAGTGTGCGACTCCTGTGCTGACATAAAGCCCTTAATTTCATTAAGATTTTCATTAAAAAAAAAGAGACTGTAGTGATTCTTTTTGGTGGCACCATTGGGACCACCTGTAGAACTGGGCGCCTTTGCCCACCATATCAATACAACTATCACAAATTTCATCGTAACGTGAGATGCAGCTCTTCAGCTGGACAGCCAGATGAGGGCGGTTGTGAGTGGGTCCTTCATCATTCCTCTCCAGGTGGTATAAAATACTACTGCATGCTTGTTAACAGCCATGAAAAGGTAGAAGCACATTTCCCCCATTTCTGCCTCACTTCATTGACTTTTTCAACTAAAAATTTTTATTTACTTTTAAATCTTCAACTTGTGTTTCTCCTTCCTATTTCTCTGAGCTACTTCAGCCTTATAGACCGACCTGCACACTCAGGCTGATCAGCTGCTCCCGAGTGTATTGAAAAGTAAGCATTAAGCACAGAGGAGACTGTAGTTTGGCTGTTGCAGTGCTAAGATTGTGGAATGACATGCCCCTGCATGGGAGACAGGCTTCCTTGTTGCCTACTTTCGAGTTTCACCCTAAAACATGTATGAGAGATGTAAGACAGTGGTGAGGTGTGCTGTTGGCATAACAAAAGAGTTCAAGGTGGAGGTAGGACTGCATCAAGGATCAGGTCTGAGCCCCATCTTGTTTGCTATGGTGATGGACAGGCTGACAGACGAGGTTAGACAAGAATCTCCATGGACTATGATGATTGCAGATGACATTGTGATCTGTAGTGAGAGCAGAGAACAAGTGCAGGGACATCTAGAGAGGTGGAGGTATGCCCTGGAAAGGAGAGGAATGAAGGTTCGCCTCAGTAAGACAGAATACATGTGTGTGAACGACAAGGACCCAAGAGGAACGGTGAGGTTACAGGGAGCAGAGATAAGGAAGGTGGAGGATTTTAAGTACTTCGGCTCAACAATCCAGAGCAATGGAGAGTGTGGAAAAGAGGTGAAGAAGCGTGTGCAGGCAGGTTGGAACGGTTGGAGAAAAGTGTCCGGTGTGATGTGTGATAGGAAGGTATCGGCAAGAAGGAAAGGAAAAGTGTACAAGACGGTGATGAGGCCAGCGATGTTGTATGGGTTAGAGACAGTGGCCCTGGGGAAAAGACAGGAGGCAGAGCTGGAGGTAGCAGAGATGAAAATGTTGAGGTTCTCTTTGGGAGTAACGAGGATGGATAGGATCAGGAATGAGTCCATCAGAGGGACAGCACATGTAAGACGTTTTGGAGACAAAGTCAGAGAGTCATAATCAAAGTCATAATCATTGTATATATAACCCATTGAGCATGTTCGTTACGCTCTGCATCAGTGTATAATGAGAAAGTGTTACAGTTCCTGTAAGTAATTCCTTTATAAAGATCCCTGACTGTATGTATACACTTATCTGTACACATTTTCCAAAATACTTTCTACTTACCTGCCTGAACCTCTGGATTGAACCAGAGTAAAGAATAAGACTGGGAAACCTTGTGCATTCTATAAACCTTTGCCCAGACCTCATGGGAATACTGAATAACTGGGTTCATGTCTTTCCTGTTTTTCAAGCACTGAGTGATTCCTTTCTCAGATAAAATGGTGCGGCATTATCTGATGCTTACTATCACCACCATCATTCACTCCTTTAACGGCAGGATTTACTCTTATGGCCACCACCAGGGGTTCCAGTCTAATTGTGAATAAAAGTGGTGAGAGGAGGCACACCTGTGGCATTCCTCTGCTGAGATGAAAAAAAAATGAAATCACACCATTTGTTAAGACTGCTGCCTTAAGGTTGTGAAAATATTGTTTTCATCCAGCTTACAAAACCAGGACCAAACCCAGTCCTTGAAATGGCCAAGTGTAAAAAAATTCCACTAAACAATGTCAGAGGCATCTCAGTATTCAGAAAGACGGCAGCCACTGCCACTGTGCTGGAGGAACGAGTCTTCTCAGATTGTCTGTGGAAGCTCCACCCTTTATGAAGTCTCCGAATCTGTATCTATGATGCATCCCGAGATTGTTTCAAGTATTTTTTTGATGTCTCCATGTTTTTAGGTATAACAGAAATAAGTGCTTCACTATAAGTTGGTGGCGTGAGCTGTTCTGAAAAGCCTCTGAAAAGACACTTATCAGTATTGAGATAATTATCTCAAGAAGTTCTTTATAAGACTCAACTGGAAACCCTGGCAGTTTTGATCGCTTGCTGGGTTATTGATATATCAAGGAAAACTGCCTGATCAGGAGATACATTTGAAAGGTTTATGATCAAGAAGCTGACAATCTGAATCTCGAGCTGCACCTTCACGATGTAAATAAATTTCCATTATTCTACTGATGTTTTATGGAAAATTTATTTCGACTCAAGAAAATAGAGTGAACAGAATAGCCTTCTAACCAGCGAGCAACACGTCCAGCTTTCTCACAGAACTTTATTTGGAAGAAAGATGCACTTTTTCTTTGAGACCTCATCATTAGGTCATTCTGAAGTTTCCAGTCCTGTTCCTCACAGAAAACCAAATAAGTTGCATTTAGTCGGATACAACGGTCTAATTCTAGACCCCCCACCCCACACACACACATTTTTATTATCAAACACTGTCATTTCAAATATAATATGTATTATATATATATATATATATATATACACACACACACACAAAGTTATCAGTAGTGTTCATATGTACTGTTTTACCATCTCGCAATGCTGATTGCAGCTGGTCCCTAATTCTCAATAAATATTACATAAGACCGTTTAATTAATGACAACCGTTTATCATGAAACGGATTTCCTAACTCATTGTCAAGTAATAGTTGTAATTTGAATCACATTGCCATCATATTGTTTATAAAGTTGGAGAAACATGCAGTCAGCTGAGACAGGCAAAGTCACTGGTATGAGAGACGAGCATTCTTCCAACATGCGTGACACTGGTGATGACACTGGTGATGACACTGGTGATGACACTGGTGATGACACTGGTGATGACACTGGTGATGACAGTAATAATATCACTACATACCGGTATATATAATAAAACAATGATGCGCTTTAGGCACTTTAGGTATGTGCGCTAGATGTTGCTGAAATGAACTGTCCATGTGACATTTTGGACAATTTTCAGTGACAGCCAACTCACTTTCAGAGCATAATTGTTGAATGATGCACCCAGACAGGTTTGTTGACATGACATTTGCGTGTGAGAGAATTATGAGAACTGACTGTTTACTTTCAGTATAATACATCACATTCCATGGCAGGTTCCACCGGAAGGAGATAATAAGTTTTATCCAGGCCATTGCAGGGCGGAAACAGTCAGACGATTCTGCAGCTCCTCTTGTCAAAAGTCAGCAAAGCTTCTTTTACAGCCTCCACCATAGACCGTGAGAGACATGGCCGGCCTTTGATAACCCAGTTAGCTGCACTGGGGGGACAGTGGCAACCCGTTGAGAGTGGGGCTTGAACCCCAACCTTAGGATCAGTGTTTCAGCAGCTCTGTATATCTGTTCATTCATTATTTAATTTGCTGAACCACTGAATGCTCCTATCTGAGTGAAGGCAGGTACACCCTGAACAGCTCACAAGTTCATTGCAGGGCCAACACACACACACACACAATCATCCACACACACGCCCAGAGCAGTTTGGAACAGCCAATTGGTGTGATGTTGATGCTTTTGTACTGAGGACGGAAACTGGAGAACCCTGGATGAAACGTACACAAGCAAGTGGAGAACTTGCAAACTTCACACAGTTATGTATTTTGTAATAAAGTTTGAAATTTTCCACACATTCTAAGTTTACTAAATTTTATTTTCAGATGTGGAGGCAACCTGAAGCTGAACTCTATAGAGCTGATGCTGAAGAGTGTGGCGTCAGTGTGCACGGTGTAGTGTAGTATAGTGTAGGTGGTGATGATGTCATGATGAAGTGACATGTGGTGGTTGATCTAATTCTATTTTCTGCACCAAACCGTCCCACGCCATCATCTGCACCAAACTCAGAACTCTGTTCTCTGTCGAACCTGCACTGACCGGCTTGGGACTATTCATTTTTTGCTCTTTTCTCTTCTTTGATCGATTAACTAACTAATTCTATAACTCTGATTTCCTGGCGTTTTATAGCCAAGAAAGTTATTTAAAATAACAAAACTGGGTCCTACCTGCAAATCTTGTCAGAAAACATCAGGAAATTAACCCAAAGACCAATAAAATTTGAATTTTAGTTTCTCGTCAGGAGAAAAGTTTGTGGCTCATCATTGATGAAATCGCGTCAGTAAGTGTCTGTCCTGCTAACAATCTTTTGTTTAATCAGAAATCCAAACTGAACCATCCAGAATTAAATGAATACTGACGGGGTCATCGGTTCTCGCCCCACTCTCAACGGGTTGTCACTGTAACCCCCTCCAAGTGCAGCTAACTGGGTTATGAAAGGCCGGCATGTCTCTCACTGTCTATAGTGAAAGGCTGTGAAAGAACCACCGCTGACTTTCGACAAGAGGAGTTGCATAGCCGTCGATGTGTTTCCGCCCTGCGATGGTCTCGCGAGCCGTCCAGGGTGTACTCTGCCCTCACCCGGAGTCGGCTGAGATGGGCACCAGCCTCCCCATAACCCTGATTAGGATTAAGCAGTTCAGAAAATGAAAATGATTCCCTGAACCCCATTCATTCAGAAGCACCGTATTGCTGGCAGTGACCACATGATGATGATGATGATGATGATGATGATGATGGTGAACGTATATTGTTTCCATGATATAAATGGCTGTGAATCTTCATCTTATCTATAACAGTCTATAATCTTATCTATAAACAGTCTGTGTTCAGAGTTCTCTCTCATGCAAATGTAATAAAACAAACCTGTCTGTGTGCATTATTCAGAAATGATGTTTTGAAAGTGAGGTGGCTGTCACTCAAAATAGTTCGAGACAAAAGGTCACATGAACTATTCATTTCAGCAACATCTGCCGAAGGCACAGAATTGTTTCAGCACATATCTAGAGATATTATGACTGATGTCATCACCGGTGTCCTGTAAACTGAAAGACTGTTTCGTGTCTCATGCCAGTGACTTTGTTTGTCTCAGCTGGTTGCTTGTTTCTCAAAATGTGATGACCATTAACCAAATGACCTGATGTAATATTGATAGAGAATTCGGGACTGGTTGGGGCAGTCACAGCATGAGAAGACGGTAAAATACGATAGAACAAAAATATGATGAAAGAGGATTAATAGTTCAGAAAGCGAACGAATCGATAAAATTAAATGAATATAGAATCTGATCAGACTATAATGAAGAGCAGCATTACACAAGCCCTGAAATCCTGGCCTTGGGACAGCCGCAGCCCAAAGGTTAGAGAAACAGCTTTGGGACTGAATGGTCACTGGTTCAAGCCCCAAACCAGCAGGAAAATATGTGAGGCAGTGGGAGAGTGAGCTGCACCTTCCCTTCCTCCACATTAGCGGCTGAAGTGCCCTTGAACAAGACACCCAACCTCCTCGTGTGTGTGGCAGCCCACTACTCCGTGTGTGTGTGTGTGTGTGTGTGTGTGTGTGTGTGTGTGTGTGTGTGTGTGTGTGGCAGCCCACCACTCCGAGTGTGTGTGTGTGTGTGTGTGTGTGTGTGTGTGTGTGTGTGTGTGTGTGTGTGTGTGTGGCAGCCCACCACTCCAAGTGTGTGTGTGTGTGTGTGTGTGTGTGTGTGTGTGTGTGTGTGTGTGTGTGTGTGTGTGGCAGCCCACCACTCCGAGTGTGTGTGTGTGTGTGTGTGTGTGTGTGTGTGTGTGTGTGTGTGTGTGTGTGTGTGTGGCAGCCCACCACTCCAAGTGTGTGTGTGTGTGTGTGTGTGTGTGTGTGTGTGTGTGTGTGTGTGTGTGTGTGTGTGTGTGTGTGTGTGTGTGGCAGCCCACTACTCCGTGTGTGTGTGTGTGTGTGTGTGTGTGTGTGTGCTCACTTTGGAAGGATTAAATGCAGAGGAAATAATTTCCTTTATGGGAATAATACAGTATATTAAAAAATATATTTAAAAAAAATCATCAATTTTTGATATGAGACCTGGACTGACATTACCATACCTTTTCACTCTCAGGTAAAATCTGAACAGAAAACAAAACAGGATGCACAAGCACAAAAGCACAAGCCCTATCACTACATGTCGTCTGAGACTTAAATCTATCAGAGTCTGACTCGAGACGAAGCAGACGATCGAAAGATTCCTGCTGATTTCAAAGTCGGTACAATTACAACAAACACGAGCGCTTTCTGAATCCAAGACGAAACCCTGATATCACTGTTCACAGCGTGCGCAGCTGCCCAATTACACATGGAAGGACGGCCGATTGACGATGACCCCCGCGAGTCTCGCTTTCATTCCACATGGTTCTAGTCTTCGGTGTATTGAGACCGAAGGCCAGTTCTTGATGCAGATTTTTGTCAGTGATGACCAAACTAATTTTTTTTCATGCAGGACCAAAACCCTATGTGTGTGGAGACAAGAAACTAAACATACAATTTTGTTGGCTTTATGGATATTTCTTGGAATTTTCCCCCAAGTTTAGAGGCAGGAACCTCTACGAATTGGCCAGTTTCTTCACTTTATATAAGTTTATATCAAACTTTGGGAAATGATACATTAATAGTTCATCCATCGAATTAGAGAAAAAACAAACTAACGAAAAACCTGGGGCAGTGGTGGTCTAGTGATATAGGACACTGGTTGGGGGTTCGAGTCCCACTCTCCACAAGGTTGTCACTGTCCCCCCAGTGCGGCTAACTGGGTCATCAAAGGCGGGCCATGTCTGTCACTGTCTATGGTGAGAGGTTGATGTAAAAGAACCATCGCTGACTTTGGTAAAGAGGAGCTGCAAAGTCGTCAGCGTGTTTTTGTCCCGCGCTAAAAAGGGTTGTGACAGGAAGGGCATCCGACCTAAAAACCTCTGCCAAATCAAACGAGCGAATCAGATGATTCGCTGTGGTGACTCCCAAGTAAAAGGGAAAAAGGCCGAAAGGAAGACAGACAGACAGACAGACAGACAGACAGACAGACAGACAGGTGCTCCGCTGTGAGCGCCATCTGGTGTTCCACTGGCTGTTTAGTTCCCCAAAGTAGAATCTTTGCAATCCTCTCTATACAGAACCGCATACATGGTGCTCAGTGACATCAACAAGGTGCACCGTCATCATCCTGAAGTCACATCACAAGTTTTAATCCGGGTTCATGTACATTTGCAGCTGGGAGTTTGTGGATAATTATGGCTGAGCTCTCATTAAAGGATGGATGCTATAATGCTCTCTTCCTTACAGCGGTCACCAGCCAATCATGGGCATTTTTCAGCTCATGCAAAAGGGTCACAACTGTCACTTCAGTTAAAATAACAAATTGCTGTTTATTTTTGAACCACACTCGCATAACGTCCACAGTGGACATGCGAACGTTCAAATTAAACTGCTATTCACCTTTCTGGCCACCAGATGTCAGTCAAATTCACCATTTCAACCTTTCTTTGACCGACTTGAAAATAAAGCTTCAGTTCCATCACAGCACAGAGACCAAAGATAACCCTGAAGGATCTGCTAAATTCCACAACAGAGACTGGTGGATCTGTGCACAGGGCCACTGGCCATTACTCAGTGCTGAAAATAAGAAGGTGGGAGACTCCCCAAATGCATGGAGGAAGGGCCTTTGGTCAGATGAGATAAATTTGAACTTTTTTATTTGAAAACTGCTATATCTGGCACAAATCAAACACATCCTCTCATTCCAAGAACACCTTCTCCACAATGAAACATGGTGGTGGCAACATTACGCTGTGGGGCTGTTCTTCAGCCGCAGGAACTGGAACCTGACTCAAGTCAAAAGTTGTCTGGTGCTAAATACAGGGATATACTTGAGCAAAACCTGTTTGAGTCTGAATGTGATTTGAGAATGGAACAGCAGTTCACCTTTCAGCAGGACGATAACCCGAAGCCTTCAACATTCTCATGGTTTCAGCAGAAACATTTACACTGTGACACAATGACCTTCTCAGAGCCCAGATATCGATCCGATGGAGAATCTGTGATCAGGTTGAAAGACTACTGTTCACAAGTGGAAACATCCAACACGAAGGAGCCGGAACAGTTTTGCCTTGAGGAATGGACAAAAATCCCAGTGGCAAGAAGAGACAAGCTCATAGAGATTTACCCAAAGTGACTGGAATCTGTCAGCGCTGTGAAAAGGTGGCTTGTCAAAGAACTGACATTAGGGGGTGAATAGTTATGAACACTGAAATGTTCCGTTTTTCCCACCTCTATGCAAAGGGGAGAATTATTTTGTCAGGCAAAGTGTATACAGTATATACAGGTTCATGGATTGTCAGTCATTTGTACAATAAGTGTAATCAGTCAAACAAGTTGAATAGTGTGTCTTCAGTTCAAGAGACGAACCGGTCACTGCTTTGTTTGATGAAAAATAAGCATGATGGACTCCCAATGTGGGCAGTGGTGGGCCGCTGTCAAGGTGCTGGATTACCAATCCGAGGTTGGGGTTTCAAGCCCCTCTGTCAACGGTCGTCACTGCTGTCCCGCCAGTGCACCGAACCGGAGATATGGAACAGAACCATCGCTGACATTTTTCAAGAGTAGGCTGCACAGCCATCAGTGTGTTTCTGCCCTGCGATGGACTGGCGAGCTGTCCAGGGTGTACTTTGCCCTCAAACAGAGTCGGCTGAGAAGCCTCCCCGTGACCACTATTGGGATTAAACGGTTCAGAAAATGAACGATCGTAACAAATTATGAGCAAATTACACAAACATTAGTTTCATCAAAACCGTGTAGATATGTGCACGACATACCATCAGCGTTTCCATAGAGAACACAATCAAACACCAAAAAAACACAGAGATCATAAAACAGGTTCGCCGTGAATCTCCACCCACATTTCTTCTGTTGACGTCATGGTACAGTATTAAAAGCCACAAATCACACTTTCACAGCAAAAAAAAAAAAAAAACAAGACCAATGCTACCAATAACTAACGAGAGAATCATTTATGACATGGATCCCTTCAAATCTAAACCTTATAGGGTTATAGATGTTCAGACAACACACAATGATGTATCTATTAATATTAAAGACCCTCCAGAACTGAAGGTAAGCATTACAGACTGTCATCAAGTGATGTGTGTGTGTGTGTGTGTGTGTGTGTGTGTGTGTGTGTGTGTGTGTGTGTGTGTAATATATGTTTTGTATACAAGTTCAGTAAAAATTGTGTTTGTCATTTAGAATGAGAAGCTCGTGGAACATCAGGAGGATCAGCTTCAAAATGATCGAAGACCACCGTAAGTTCCGTCTAGAAACACAAAACCTGTTGATATTTCTGCATAATATTATTGTGTATTTATAAATCATTTATTGAACGCTCTTTCTCTGAGAAATAATGTAGTGTGAGATGAAAAATCACAAAGTAAACCTCAACAGACTGGGACGGTTCCCGGTGTGCACTGGAGAGATTTTGAATTGCTCTGAAGGTTTTGATTGGATGAGAATGAAATCTCGCTGTATATCGTCCTGGTTATTGCACAGCTTCCAGATACACCATTTGATGATTTAACACCAAATATTGATTGTACAATGTTTTTATTCACTTAAAATAGACCATCAACACAGCAAAACCCCTCAGATTGTGGCAGCCATATTGTGATTTTTTTTGAATTGTACATTTATTGTAGAAAAATATAAAACGCTTTTGTAGTTTCCACAACAAAAATGCTGATGATTGGTGATGGCACTTTTGAGTTAGTGCACAGAACACATCTTTGGAAAGATGGACAGAGGTCGCGTGTGATGACAATTCACCTCGTGGCCTGATTTCGACTCTGAATGATGTAATGAAATAGATTGTGAACGATGTTTATGCCTCATCCCAGCGATGCTGCTGTGCATAAAAAGGAGAGTTCGAAAGAACAAACAGACGGTTGTATTCCGTGTTTAACAGACGGTTGTAGTTTTGTGTTGATCAGAATTGGTTGGCATCAGAAGCTGCGTAATAAACAATTTTCAAAGATCTTGATGCAGTTATCCATAAATTAGTGTTCTCGTGTGGGTGTATGTTTATGCTAGATTTCAGCATATTTACATAAATCAATTATTTTGTTTTCATACAGAGATGAACAGAGGAGCATGGACTACTCTAGAAGCCCACAAGAAAGAAATTCTACAATCTCAATGTGGAAACTGTTTCTAGTCGGAATATTTATAGTCTTATTAATTTGTTTTTTTAAACATTACCAAAATAAGATTAAGCACCTTTTACACTCGTTTCAAAAAGAATTGAAAATGGCAAGCTTAATCCTGAGCTTGATCAAAACCTCTTTTGATATAGTCCAGCTGCTCTGAGCTATTCTAGACTTCTTTTTCTTGTGAAAAAGTTTTGACGACCACCATCAGCCCCCAAGACCGGTTGGTGATTTATAAATAAAATTTACTATATTTTTATGTGGACTGCTGTCTTTTTTTACGACTCACTCCAGAGCGCTGTGGGTGACACAGACGAATCCTTGAGGAAAGTCGTGTGGGTCGATTCAGTAACCGAACAACGAGAAACCGATATTAGAAATTTATCTTTACACTACAAACAGTTTGTGTTTAGGAAGAAAATACGAACCATGCATGTCAAAATGAATCAAATTAATAGAGTTGAAAATAATTCCAATTAAAAATTTCCCAAAATTTGATAAATGTATAAATGAAGACAAACTTTCTTATGAATTTAAACTCAGATTTGATTTTGAACAGCTCAAATACATATGTATATATATATATATATATATATATAAATAACATTGGCAAAAATAACACTGATAAAAGTTATCCAGAAGAATTGATCAATAAGGTACAGGAAGTTATTATTGATAATTTGAAATTGGACCAGCAATTCCCAAAGTACAAATATTGGAAAAATATGATTCTACAATATTACAATTTATTCTGACTAAATTTATAGAGAAAATAAAGCGATCCCCAAAGAGAAAATTGGGAAAGTATTTAAGAAATGGAGTTCAACTCTAATAATAATCTCGATACTGTTCTAGTTTTCCCCGAGCTAAGAAACTTAGAACTTTGTAATGAACATGTTCAGTTTCTCAGGATTGAATTGTGATCAAGCAATCAAATGGTGAACCTGTTTTTACAATCTACGGCTGATTGTCAGGTCATAATTGTTTGTAGCATCATAAGCTGGTTGCAGAACAAATGCCAGCAACTCCTGCAGTCACCAGAGTCACCTGACTCGATCTTCACATCACCTGATCAGACTGGCATCTGGTTCCTGATCTGCATATTCAAGCTGATACTGCAGACTGTTTTTATTAAATAATTCATCCTCAATTATCTACACAAACACACACACACACACACACACACACACACACACACACACACACACACACACACACACACACTAAGTTACACCACATTTCCAATCATCATTTTCCTCCCGTCACAGTTTGTACTTACCTGAGTACCATGTTCTGCGGGCCATAAGGCACACCGGACTATAAGTCGCAATATAAACGAACAATGATTGGATGGCCCACTTTGTTACATCAGCTGCACCGGACTATAAGGTACATTATTCAAACAAAAGTCAGATAAGTCAAAGTCATGAGTCTCAACATTGTTCAGCTGTAACACATAAAATATAAAATAATACACTTCACAAAAACTCTCAACATTGTTCGATTATAACAATTTAAAACAATAAACTCACCTTTTTCAGTTCAATCCTCTTCCACAAATCCATCAAATTCTTCATCTTCAGTTTCTGTTTAACAGTTGCAAGAGTTGGCTATAAATCCGGGATCCCTGTAACTTACGACCCGTTGACACCGATATCTAGCGGTTGGAGTTCTTTAGTTAATCCACCGGAATGATGGCAAGCTCTGAATTCAGCTGCATCATTTGGGTATCAGTGAGATGGGTGTGCATGTAATTGCAGGGGATGAAGATTTGCGGAGTCAACGGGGACAGAGATTTTTGTCCGCACATAAGGCGCACCGGATTATAAGGTGCACTCGCAATTTGTGAGAAAATTTAAGGATTTGGAGTGCGCCTTATAGTCCAAAAAACCCCCCATGGTACCCTATATCCCTGCAGGAATGTACTGTGACTGAAACCGTGTTCCATACAGGTGTGCTAGTATCAGACTATGAGAAATAGAATAATACAAGATAAAACAAATTATGGTTTGTATTTACAAAATTTAAATTTTAAAGAAAAACAGACAGAAAAACATTTTTTTATCATTCTAACATTGTGCATCAATCTGTAATCAAGATTTTTAAATCAACTCGTTTTCTTCGCTTTCTGATTTAAATAATATTTAATGTATAGAATGTACTGTTTGAACTCTTCATTAAAAATAATGATGCATGTATTCTTTCCTGAAAATGTATGAATATGTAATATAACCCTTATGAAAATATGATTTATTATAGACATATTGGTGTTCTTCTTCCTCCTTGGCTCCAGGAGACCTGGCAATTAATTTGTGCATAGCAGAGTGAAAAATTCACGTGTGGCCTGGCTTTCCTCTGTGTGACTGAGACGTGGCGGAGTTTTGGTGGGTCTGAGATTTGCTGCTATTTTAACCAGCCTCGAAAATGAGGCCAAGGAGGAGCAGTAGTGGTCGTTTTCAAAAATGATGAGAAGTGTAAGCAGCTGTCAACATCCTCGATCATCAGTTTTGAACCGAACTGGGTCGCTCTCACATGGTTTCGTGTGTCGTGGTTTATCGACCTCCAGAATACGAAAAGAGCTGCAGAAACGATTTTTCCGATTTTCTGTCTGAAATCAGCCAAAATATGATTGTGTTCTTATTGTTGGGGATTTTCATGCTCACATGTGATGTCCTGATAAACCAATGGTAAACGACTTTAAACTTCTAATCATACAGTCCGCGACTGGTCCCACACGAGAACACGAGCATACGCTTGATCGTTTTTGATAATTTGGTTTACCAATGATGAATTTAGAGGTTGGTGATGCCATGTTTTCTGACCATATGCCTGTGTTCTCTGAGGTTGCTCTTGCCTGTAATACAGGTACAAGTCATGCTGCTGCTCGACATTTCCGTGTTTTTAATCCTTCCATTTTGTTCAACAGAACATTCTGTGTGTAACGGCACCGAGCTGAGTGAATCAAGCTGTGCTGTTCGACACAACTGCCACTGAGCCAAGTGCAAGTGAAAAAAGGGCAAACGACAAGTGTCTTTCCAGTTTCAGAATCAAAGACCTGTGAAAGAAAACACTCGTCTGATATGATTCTCTCCAGCGGCCATAAACTTCAGGTTTTATTTCAAACTATTGACTGTTTCTTAATGTTCCACAGACTGTCTGTGCTGAAGCTTCCCCTGCTGTTTGTGAGAGCTCTCGTTTTCGTTTTCTATTGATGAGGTCACTTCCACAAGGCCTCAGATCTCTTCTCCTGTCGATGACCCCACACTATTGGGCCAGCTGTCCTTAAAATAATTAACAGTGGTCTATCCACATGTATAGTCCGTGCAGGTTTTAAACATGCAGTAGCATTTTGGGGGTTTATAGACGATATTTTTAGGTTTTTTAAAACAGTTGATTCTGGTAAGTGTGCGACTCCTGTGCTGACATAAAGTCCTTAATTTCATTAAGATTTTCATAAAAAAAAAAAAGAGACTGGAGTGATTCTTTTTGGTGGCACCATTGGGACCACCTGTAGAACTGGGCGCCTTTGCCCACCATATCAATACAACTATCACAAATCTCATCGTAACGTGAGATGCAGCTCTTCAGCTGGACAGCCAGATGAGGGCGGTTGTGAGTGGGTCCTTCATCATTCCTCTCCAGGTGGTATAAAATACTACTGCATGCTTGTTAACAGCCATGAAAAGGTAGAAGCACATTTCCCCCATTTCTGCCTCACTTCATTGACTTTTTCAACTAAAAATTTTTATTTACTTTTAAATCTTCAACTTGTGTTTCTCCTTCCTATTTCTCTGAGCTACTTCAGCCTTATAGACCGACCTGCACACTCAGGCTGATCAGCTGCTCCTGAGTGTATTGAAAAGTAAGCATGAAGCACAGAGGAGACTGTAGTTTGGCTGTTGCAGTGCTAAGATTGTGGAATGACATGCCCCTGCATGGGAGACAGGCTTCCTTGTTGCCTACTTTCGAGTTTCACCCTAAAACATGTATGAGAGATGTAAGACAGTGGTGAGGTGTGCTGTTGGCATGACAAAAGACTTCAAGGTGGAGGTAGGACTGCATCAAGGATCAGGTCTGAGCCCCATCTTGTTTGCTATGGTGATGGACAGGCTGACAGACGAGGTTAGACAAGAATCTCCATAAACTATGATGTTTGCAGATGACATTGTGATCTGTAGTGAGAGCAGAGAACAAGTGGAGGAAAAGCTAGAGAGGTGGAGGTATGCCCTGGAAAAAAGAGAAATGAAGGTTAGCCTCAGTACGACAGAATACATGTGTGTGAACGACAAGGACCCGAGAGGAACGGTGAGGTTACAGGGAGCAGAGATAAGGAAGGTGGAGGATTTTAAGTACTTCGGCTCAACAATCCAGAGCAATGGAGAGTGTGGAAAAGAGGTGAAGAAGCGTGTGCAGGCAGGTTGGAACGGTTGGAGAAAAGTGTCCGGTGTGATGTGTGATAGGAAGGTATCGGCAAGAATGAAAGGAAAAGTGTACAAGACGGTGTTGAGGCCAGCGATGTTGTATGGGTTAGAGACAGTGGCCCTGGGGAAAAGACAGGAGGCAGAGCTGGAGGTAGCAGAGATGAACATGTTGAGGTTCTCTTTGGGAGTAACGAGGATGGATAGGATCAGGAATGAGCACATCAGAGGGACAGCACATGTAAGAGGTTTTGGAGACAAAGTCAGATAGTCATATTCAAAGTCATAATCATTGTATATATAACCCATTGAGCATGTTCGGTACGCTCTGCATCAGTGTATAATGAGAAAGTGTTACAGTTCCTGCAAGTAATTCCTTTATAAAGATCCCTGACTGTATGTATACACTTATCTGTACACATTTTCCAAAATACTTTCTACTTACCTGCCTGAACCTCTGGATTGAACCAGAGTAAAGAATAAGACTGGGAAACCTTGTGCATTCTATAAACCTTTGCCCAGACCTCATGGGAATACTGAATAACTGGGTTCATGTCTTTCCTGTTTTTCAAGCACTGCGTGATTCCTTTATCAGATAAAATGGTGCGGCATTATCTGATGCTTACTATCACCACCATCATTCACTCCTTTAACGGCAGGATTTACTCTTATGGCCACCACCAGGGTTCCAGTGTAATTGTGAATAAAAGTGGTGAGAGGAGGCACACCTGAGGCATTCCTCTGCTGAGATGAAAAAAAAATGAAATCACACCATTTGTTAAGACTGCTGCCTTAAGGTTGTGAAAATATTGTTTTCATCCAGCTTACAAAACCAGGACCAAACCCAGTCCTTGAAATGGCCAAGTGTAAAAAAATTCCACTAAACAATGTCAGAGGCATCTCAGTATTCAGAAAGACGGCAGCCACTGCCACTGTGCTGGAGGAACGAGTCTTCTCAGATTGTCTGTGGAAGCTCCACCCTTTATGAAGTCTCCGAATCTGTATCTATGATGCATCCCGAGATTGTTTCAAGTATTTTTTTGATGTCTCCATGTTTTTAGGTATAACAGAAATAAGTGCTTCACTATAAGTTGGTGGCGTGAGCTGTTCTGAAAAGCCTCTGAAAAGACACTTATCAGTATTGAGATAATTATCTCAAGAAGTTCTTTATAAGACTCAACTGGAAACCCTGGCAGTTTTGATCGCTTGCTGGGTTATTGATATATCAAGGAAAACTGCCTGATCAGGAGATACATTTGAAAGGTTTATGATCAAGAAGCTGACAATCTGAATCTCGAGCTGCACCTTCACGATGTAAATAAATTTCCATTATTCTACTGATGTTTTATGGAAAATTTATTCCGACTCAAGAAAATAGAGTGAACAGAATAGCCTTCTAACCAGCGAGCAACACGTCCAGCTTTCTCACAGAACTTTATTTGGAAGAAAGATGCACTTTTTCTTTGAGACCTCATCATTAGGTCATTCTGAAGTTTCCAGTCCTGTTCCTCACAGAAAACCAAATAAGTTGCATTTAGTCGGATACAACGGTCTAATTCTAGACCCCCCACCCCACACACACACATTTTTATTATCAAACACTGTCATTTCAAATATAATATGTATTATATATATATATATATATATATACACACACACACACACACACACACAAAGTTATCAGTAGTGTTCATATGTACTGTTTTACCATCTCGCAATGCTGATTGCAGCTGGTCCCTAATTCTCAATAAATATTACATAAGACCGTTTAATTAATGACAACCGTTTATCATGAAACGGATTTCCTAACTCATTGTCAAGTAATAGTTGTAATTTGAATCACATTGCCATCATATTGTTTATAAAGTTGGAGAAACATGCAGTCAGCTGAGACAGGCAAAGTCACTGGTATGAGAGACGATCATTCTTCCAACATGCGTGACACTGGTGATGACACTGGTGATGACACTGGTGATGACAGTAATAATATCACTACATACCGGTATATATAATAAAACAATGATGCGCTTTAGGCACTTTAGGTATGTGCGCTAGATGTTGCTGAAATGAACTGTCCATGTGACATTTTGTTTTGGACAATTTTCAGTGACAGCCAACTCACTTTCAGAGCATAATTGTTGAATGATGCACCCAGACAGGTTTGTTGACATGACATTTGCGTGTGAGAGAATTATGAGAACTGACTGTTTACTTTCAGTATAATACATCACATTCCATGGCAGGTTCCACCGGAAGGAGATAATAAGTTTTATCCAGGCCATTGCAGGGCGGAAACAGTCAGACGATTCTGCAGCTCCTCTTGTCAAAAGTCAGCAAAGCTTCTTTTACAGCCTCCACCATAGACCGTGAGAGACATGGCCGGCCTTTGATAACCCAGTTAGCTGCACTGGGGGGACAGTGGCAACCCATTGAGAGTGGGACTTGAACCCCCAACCTTAGGATCAGTGTTTCAGCAGCTCTGTATATCTGTTCATTCATTATTTAATTTGCTGAACCACTGAATGCTCCTATCTGAGTGAAGGCAGGTACACCCTGAACAGCTCACAAGTTCATTGCAGGGCCAACACACACACACACACACACACACACACACACACACACAATCATCCACACACACGCCCAGAGCAGTTTGGAACAGCCAATTGGTGTGATGTTGATGCTTTTGTACTGAGGACGGAAACTGGAGAACCCTGGATGAAACGTACACAAGCAAGTGGAGAACTTGCAAACTTCACACAGTTATGTATTTTGTAATAAAGTTTGAAATTTTCCACACATTCTAAGTTTACTAAATTTTATTTTCAGATGTGGAGGCAACCTGAAGCTGAACTCTATAGAGCTGATGCTGAAGAGTGTGGCGTCAGTGTGCACGGTGTAGTGTAGTATAGTGTAGGTGGTGATGATGTCATGATGAAGTGACATGTGGTGGTTGATCTAATTCTATTTTCTGCACCAAACCGTCCCACGCCATCATCTGCACCAAACTCAGAACTCTGTTCTCTGTCGAACCTGCACTGACCGGCTTGGGACTATTCATTTTTTGCTCTTTTCTCTTCTTTGATCGATTAACTAACTAATTCTATAACTCTGATTTCCTGGCGTTTTATAGCCAAGAAAGTTATTTAAAATAACAAAACTGGGTCCTACCTGCAAGTCTTGTCAGAAAACATCAGGAAATTAACCCAAAGACCAATAAAATTTGAATTTTAGTTTCTCGTCAGGAGAAAAGTTTGTGGCTCATCATTGATGAAATCGCGTCAGTAAGTGTCTGTCCTGGTAACAATCTTTTTGTTTAATCAGAAATCCAAACTGAACCATCCAGAATTAAATGAATACTGACGGGGTCATCGGTTCTCGCCCCACTCTCAACGGGTTGTCACTGTAACCCCCTCCAAGTGCAGCTAACTGGGTTATGAAAGGCCGGCATGTCTCTCACTGTCTATAGTGAGAGGCTGTGAAAGAACCACCGCTGACTTTCGACAAGAGGAGTTGCATAGCCGTCGATGTGTTTCCGCCCTGCGATGGTCTCGCGAGCCGTCCAGGGTGTACTCTGCCCTCACCCGGAGTCGGCTGAGATGGGCACCAGCCTCCCCATAACCCTGATTAGGATTAAGCAGTTCAGAAAATGAAAATGATTCCCTGAACCCCATTCATTCAGAAGCACCGTATTGCTGGCAGTGACCACATGATGATGATGATGATGATGATGATGATGATGGTGAACGTATATTGTTTCCATGATATAAATGGCTGTGAATCTTCATCTTATCTATAACAGTCTATAATCTTATCTATAAACAGTCTGTGTTCAGAGTTCTCTCTCATGCAAATGTAATAAAACAAACCTGTCTGTGTGCATTATTCAGAAATGATGTTTGAAAGTGAGGTGGCTGTCACTCAAAATAGTTCGAGACAAAGGTCACATGAACTATTCATTTCAGCAACATCTGCCGAAGGCACAGAATTGTTTCAGCACATATCTAGAGATATTATGACTGATGTCATCACCGGTGTCCTGTAAACTGAAAGACTGTTTCGTGTCTCATGCCAGTGACTTTGTTTGTCTCAGCTGGTTGCTTGTTTCTCAAAATGTGATGACCATTAACCAAATGACCTGATGTAATATTGATAGAGAATTCGGGACTGGTTGGGGCAGTCACAGCATGAGAAGACGGTAAAATACGATAGAACAAAAATATGATGAAAGAGGATTAATAGTTCAGAAAGCGAACGAATCGATAAAATTAAATGAATATAGAATCTGATCAGACTATAATGAAGAGCAGCATTACACAAGCCCTGAAATCCTGGCCTTGGGACAGCCGCAGCCCAAAGGTTAGAGAAACAGCTTTGGGACTGAATGGTCACTGGTTCAAGCCCCAAACCAGCAGGAAAATATGTGAGGCAGTGGGAGAGTGAGCTGCACCTTCCCTTCCTCCACATTATCGGGTGAAGTGCCCTTGAACAAGACACCCACCCTCCTCGTGTGTGTGTGTGTGTGGCAGCCCACCACTCCGAGTGTGTGTGTGTGTGTGTGTGTGTGTGTGTGTGTGTGTGTGTGTGTGTGTGGCAGCCCACCACTCCAAGTGTGTGTGTGTGTGTGTGTGTGTGTGTGTGTGTGTGTGTGTGTGTGGCAGCCCACCACTCCAAGTGTGTGTGTGTGTGTGTGTGTGTGTGTGTGTGTGTGTGTGTGTGTGTGTGTGTGTGGCAGCCCACCACTCCAAGTGTGTGTGTGTGTGTGTGTGTGTGTGTGTGTGTGTGTGTGTGTGTGTGTGTGTGTGGCAGCCCACCACTCCAAGTGTGTGTGTGTGTGTGTGTGTGTGTGTGTGTGTGTGTGTGTGTGTGTGTGTGTGTGTGTGTGTGTGTGTGTGTGTGGCAGCCCACCACTCCGAGTGTGTGTGTGTGTGTGTGTGTGTGTGTGTGCTCACTTTGGAAGGATTAAATGCAGAGGAAATAATTTCCTTTATGGGAATAATACAGTATATTAAAAAATATATTTAAAAAAAATCATCAATTTTTGATATGAGACCTGGACTGACATTACCATACCTTTTCACTCTCAGGTAAAATCTGAACAGAAAACAAAACAGGATGCACAAGCACAAAAGCACAAGCCCTATCACTACATGTCGTCTGAGACTTAAATCTATCAGAGTCTGACTCGAGACGAAGCAGACGATCGAAAGATTCCTGCTGATTTCAAAGTCGGTACAATTACAACAAACACGAGCGCTTTCTGAATCCAAGACGAAACCCTGATATCACTGTTCACAGCGTGCGCAGCTGCCCAATTACACATGGAAGGACGGCCGATTGACGATGACCCCCGCGAGTCTCGCTTTCATTCCACATGGTTCTAGTCTTCGGTGTATTGAGACCGAAGGCCAGTTCTTGATGCAGATTTTTGTCAGTGATGACCAAACTAATTTTTTTTCATGCAGGACCAAAACCCTATGTGTGTGGAGACAAGAAACTAAACATACAATTTTGTTGGCCTTCTGGATATTTCTTGGAATTTTCCCCCAAGTTTAGAGGCAGGAACCTCTACGAATTGGCCAGTTTCTTCACTTTATATAAGTTTATATCAAACTTTGGGAAATGATACATTAATAGTTCATCCATCGAATTAGAGAAAAAACAAACTAACGAAAAACCTGGGGCAGTGGTGGTCTAGTGGTATAGGACACTGGTTGGGGGTTCGAGTCTCACTCTCCACAAGGTTGTCATTGCCGCCCCTCCCCAGTGCAGCTAACCGGGTTACCAAAGGCCGGCCATGTCTCTCACTGTCTATGGTGAGACACATGTAAAAGAACCATCGCTGACTTTCGACAAGAGTAGGCTGTAAAGCTGTCAGCGTGTTTTCGCCCTGCGATGGCCTGGCAAGCTGTTCAGGGTGTACTCTGTCCTCGCCCGAAGTTGGCTTTGATGGGTACCAGCCTCCCCGCAACCCTAATTAGGATGAAGCGGTTACAGAAAATGGACTGATGAACTGAAACTAAAATCGATATTTCGATGTAATGCAGTGTATTTTTATCTGGACCTCTGAAGTACTACTGGTGACTTCTGACTCATTTTGCCAGAACGGGTCACATGTGTACTCTTATTCCCTCCTTTAATTACAGACGACTGTCCCCTTTTCACATAAATGACCTCGTTGATTTTGAAAAGCGTAGCCACTGTCCTGCACCTGCATCATGATGTTAATATTTCCATGATTCAGGCGCTCCGCTGTGAGCGCCATCTAGTGTTCCACTGGCTGTTTAGTTCCCCAAAGTATAATTCTTTGCAATCCTCTCTGTGCAGAACAGCATACATGATACTCCTGTTTTCAGTGAAAACCAATCCTTTCCTTACACCAATTTCTGCTGTAGAGTGCTTTGGAGATTGAAAGACACAGAGACACGGTCTTTAGAAATATGTCTCTTGGCCGTTCCAACATTCCACAGACAGGACGACCACTAACTGGGTTATCAAAACCGGCCATGTCTCTCACTGTCTATGGTGTGATGCATGTAAAAGAACCATTGCTGACTTCTGACAAGAGTAGGCTGCAAAGCCGACAGCGTGTTTCCGCCCTGCGATGGCCTGGTGAGGTGTCCGGGGTGTACTCTGCCCTCACCCGGAGTCGACTGGGTTGGACGCCAGCCTTGCCACGACCCTGATTAGGATTAAGCGGTTACAGAACATGAGGACCACCACTGTTTTTTTTCTTATATGGCCACTGCCATTTTCTCTCTTGGATCAACTGAAGCAATCTTTGTGATTTTGCAGGTTTTGGTGCGTGCACAGTCAGGACAACCACTTTCACCTCTGGTCGGTCTGATTTTTGCTTCACTGCTTTTCTGGTCAGTGTGTCTGTGGCGATGGTGCCTGCTTGGTTTTTGCTTGTGCTCCAGTGGACGATGAGAGTAAAACCTTTCATAGGCCCTCGCTGGTCACCGCAATGCGTCTTCAGTTACTGTTTGACAAGAACACACTTCTGAGTTTGATGCAGATGATGGCGTGGGATGCTTTGTTGTAGAAAAAAGAATAAGGTCAACCAAAACATGTCACTTCACCATGATAGCATCACCACCTATACTGTATTACACAGCACAGTACACACTGACGTTACACTGTCCACCACCAGTTAAGCTCTGAGTAGCAAATTAGCGAAGATAAGGGCAATCTAGATTTAACAATAGGACAGGACATGAAACCGCAAGTGCAATGTCAAAATGAGACATCCAGCAGAGAAAGATAGCTGCAAATACTCATTCACACTGAGGCTCTGAAATTGGCTCAAAACAATCTTCAGTAAAATGTTACTACAAATAACGGAATGAATGCTGGGTGCTTTCCAGTCTGCACACCTTTGTTTATCTTTCTAATCCATTCATCACACAATTTTTCTGGGTCGGTCGGTCGGTACGGTTATGGAAATCACTGAATAAATCAACCACGTGGTTCTGTGTGACATTGTTCGTAATCATGTGGGTGTACAAGTTTCCTCACGGATCCCCATTTCCCATAATTCACTGCGCAAAACACATACTTTATCATTATGCTGTGCGTTGCTCAGGGTAGCAGCCCTTCAGAAGAACCAGAGGAGAGTCTCTGCCAGGGTTATGTGTTTATTCAACTGAACTCTTTGAAACAGAGAATGCTATACAAATAAATACAGGGTTTTTTTGTTGCCTCCTAAACAAATATGGCAACAACGATATGAATTTACAGCACAATACTTTCTCTCTGATCCAAAAACTATGCATTGCTGAATATATAAGCATATAACTTAGAGCTTCAACACCTCGCTGAATAAAATAATAAACTTTCAAACAGTTTCATTTTCACAAAAATCATTTTCTAACACAAGTAGAGCTAAACACCTGCTTTGCTTTACGAAGGCACGGAGCGCTATAGACGGCTTGTTGCTATGCTAGCTGTTAGCATCAGGAAACTCCTCAGAGCTACTGTGTGATTTTGGTCTACTGTATTAATCCCATAAAGGAAATCTGCATCTAACCCATACAAAGTGAGCGTGTGCACTTGTGTGCACACACACACACACACACACACACACACACACACACACACACACACACACACACACACACACACACACACACACACACACACACACACACACACACACACACACACACACACACACACAGACACACACACACACACACACACACACACACACACACACACAGACACACACACACACACACACACACACACACACACACACAGCGCAGTTGTGCCTTTCTTTAGGCCACATCAGTCACTAATGTATAGGAAGAGGAGACGTTATTCACTCCCCCACCACATACTGTATTTTCCTGTTGGTTTAGGAATTGAACCAGCGACCTTTCAGTCACAAAATTATTTCTCTAACCTTTATGCTACAGTTGCACCCTAAACAAAACTACTTACAGTTGCTGTACAGAGCTCCACATGCAATATACTGTCCTTATGAATGGTAATTCATTATCAAATGAATGGAAATCAATAACAACAGGTCTAATCTCGTCACTTGCCAAAACACAAAATAAAAGGTTTTAAGCAAAAGTACCCAGTGCTGATTTTTCAGAGGAAGTTTATTCCGCTGGCCGCGGGATTTTAATGAGACCTGCGCTGAGAGGAAATCTGTGGATCAGAACAGCGCCTTCATTTTGTATAATGAACACGAACCTGCTCAGAAGTGAGATGATGTGTTTGAACATGTGACACACAAGTCCAGCACTTGCTGTTCGTGAATACAGACCAGCAGATATTAGGTCTACTCGCCGGTAGGAGTTTCATTTGCATTTCACAAGTGGGCGAGAATCCATTTGCCACAATGCTGCCTTCCACCCAGATCGAAGGATTAAGTGGCTCAGCAAATTAAATAATGAATGAACAGATAATCACCGATCAGCCGAACAATTAAAAACATTACAGCCACTGACAGGTTGAGTAAATAAAATGAATTATCTCGTTACAGTGGAACCTGACATGGAATGTGATGTATTTCATGGAAAGTGAAGAGTCAGTTCTTGAAATTCTCTCTTATGTGAACGTAATGTAAACAAACCTGTCTGGGTGCATGTTTTAACAAATATGTTCCGAAGCTGAGGTGGCTGTCACTGAAAATTGTCCAAAACAGAATGTCAACCGTATAAACATTACAATGGTATGATGATTGAAACTTGACATCACTCGACATTACTTGACGCTGAGTTAGGTAATCAGTTTCATCACCACTGATATGCACATTGATGAAACTGATCTCCTAACTCATTGTCAAGATATTAAAACCTGTACTTAAAACCGACGTACTCTGAGGATAAATGAAACGTTATCTTTTTACACATTCTATTCAGCTAAAACAAAAAGGAAAATGTCATTGGCAGTCTTTAACACTATGCTTGTATGCAAAGCCCTTGAACCAGTTAAAGAGGTTTTACTGAACTTAAACCAGTAACTCGATTGAGGCGGTGGTGGCCTGATGGTAAAAGGTGCTGGCTCGCTAATCCTAAAGTTGGGGGTTCGAGTCCCACTCTCCACTGTCCCCCCCCAGTGCAGCTAACTGGGTTATCAAAGGCCGGCCATGTCTCTCACTGTCTATGGTGAGAGGTTCATGTAAAAAAAACATTGCTGACTTTCGTCAAGAGGAGCTGCAAAGCCGTCAGCGTGTTTCTGTCCCTTGCTGAGGGTTGTGTCAGGAAGGGCATCCGATGTAAAAACCTCTGACAAATTAAATGTGCGAATCATTAATTTGACTTCCATGAAGGCTGTGGCGACCCCTGAAAGGGAACAGCCAAAAGGAAAAGAAGAAGAAGATGCAGCATTAATTACAACATCATGGCTGCGTAGGAAATGGATCCGGGTATTGAAATGGCCAACCTACAGTCCAGATCTTTCACTTATGGAGAACATCTGGCGAATTATAAAGAGGAAGCTGGAACAAAGAAGACCCGAGACAGTTGAACAGTTCGAGGCCTGTTTTAGACAAGAATGGGACAGCGTTCCTGTTTCTAAACTTGAGAAACTTGTCTCCTCGGTCCCCAGACGTTTGCAGACCGTTGTAAGGAGAAGAGGGGACGCCTCACCGTGGTGAAAATGGCCTCGTCACAACTTTTTAAAGATTTGTTGACACCATGAAACTTAAAATTTACATATTTTTCCCTGAAAATGATACATTTTCCCAGTTTAAACTCTTGACCTGTCATCTATGTTCTATTCGGAATAAAATACTGAGATTTGGCACTTCCGCATCATGGCATTCAGTTTTTATTCACAATTTGTATAGTCGTCTTTCTTCTTCTTTTCCTTTCGGCTGTTCCCTTCAGGGGTCGCCACAGCGAATCATCTGCCTCCATCTCACCCTGTCCTCTGCATCTTCTTCTCTTACGCCAACGACCTTCATGTTCTCCTTCACCACATCCATAAATCTCCTCTTTGGACAATTTGTATAGTGTACCAACTTTTTTGGAATTGGGTTTGTATTTCTTATGGGAATAATTGTTTCCTCCAACAAACCTTTTGCTTACGAGCTTTTTTTTTGGCCCTCAGAACGGATTAAGTCTGTAAGTCAAGGTACCACTGTATTTAACTTTACTTTGTATTAGGCTCTGTATGGCTGAGATGTACCTCAATTTAGGACTGTGGTTGGAAATGCGGGTGAGTGCGGCAAAGCGTTTGAAATGAGCACTGCGCTTTCCAGGTCTATCGTTTACGTTGCCTTTTGTTTACTCACTTGTGAATGTTTGTATTGATCTGAGGGAAGGGATAGTACATTTTGGGACTTGGCGATGCAAGGTAAGCGACGTGATCTGCGCACAAGATTAGTGAGCCGTGTAGGTTTCTAGGTGTCCTCGTTTCCCACAGACCAAGAAATAGTGTTAGGTAGATGATTGCTCACACTGAAAACAAGTTATCCAGGTGAAGGGTGATTGTCGTGCATGTAATAAAGTGGCGAGGAAGTTTTTCTTTGTAGGCTATAAGGGTCGTGCCCTTTGGGTTCACTGGGCATCTTTTGGGTGGTGAACATAGGAATAGCATGCCCGTGGCTTTGAGAGGGTTGCTAGCTCACTCGTCACGTGCCCAAGTACCCACCACAACTCGCTGCATGAGGGTTGGTCCTCTTATTATGCACAGGAACCTTCGTACTTGATGTCAGGGTGTGTTGGTAGTAAATTTGTATTTGTGTGGTCTGTTCATGTTCATTCTAATCAAGTCAGGTATAAAGGTGCTTATTGCTACTCTTTCACCTCGAGTTGGCTGAGCTGGGCACTATCTTCCCTGCGACTCCAATTAGCACGAAGCGGTTAAAAACTGAATGAATTATTTTATTATTGTTGTTGTTATTATATTCCACAGCAAATCAAATCTTTTTGATCTAATTTTTAAACAGAAAAGGAAACAAAGATGCACATTGCCCTCTGCTGAACAACTGTACAAAGTGTTTTGATGGTTGTAATATTTCGGACGTGCTGTCACGGGAAAAGGAGAGCACTCTGGTGTAGTGATTCACACACTCACAACAAGATGGTCCTTGGTTGGAGTAAATAAAATATAAATATACACACTCACACAGATGCGCACCTCACATAAAAATGTAAGTAATTTGGTCTTGGGTTGTTTTTTTGTTTTTGTTTGTTTGGGTTTTCTTTGCCTAATTGGCCTTGTTCTTTCGCGTTTTTCTTAACTTTCCCCCCATTCTTCCTTAATTTCCTTATTTTACAATTTGATGATTTTTTTTTTTTCTAAATGCGATGCACTGAAGTCGCATGAATTGAAGCACGAAGCAGTGAGGGATCCCTGTACTATTTACAAAAATAAAAGTACATAAACTTTACAATAGAGAACTTCAAAAAAACTTGTTAATATGGAATCTTCATCACGTTATTAACATGCGGATTTGAAACTGCTGAACTGTTGGACTACTATACATGTATCATATACAAGGATCTCTTGCTACACAGAGCTTCAATTCATGCGGCTTCAGTGCAGCGCGGTTTTTTAAATATTCATCAAATTAAAAAATGGAAAAGGAAATTATGGAAGAATAGAGGAAAAAGTTAAAGAAAATGCCACAAAACAAGACCAATTATGCAAAAAAAAAAAAAAAAAAAAAAAACACAAACAAAAACAAAAACCAACCCAAACCCCCCCCATCAAAACTACTTACATTTTATGTGAGGTGCGCATCTGTGTGTGTGTGTGTGTGTGTGTGTGTGTGTGTGTGTGTGTGTGTATGTACAGTATATTTAAGTTACATCTTATGCATTATTTTTTAATGTTTAATTGTTATTATAAGCATTTATAGCATTGAATGTATTTATTGATACTATACTAGTATACACATATACATGTACGTATACGTCAGTCAGGGGGGGGATCCTACTTCACGGAATTCGGCGGTTGTGGGGGGATCTTGGTCCCAATTAACCGCAGAAAGTAAGGGATCCCTGTACATTCATTCTTTTCATTCATCTTTTGAAATGCAAAAAAGGCTATAGCCTATCTCAGCGAACTCTGGGCAAATACTCCTCAACAGCTTGCAAGTCCACCAAAGGACCAACACACACACACACACACACACACACACACACACATACACATGCACACACACATACAAACCATTTAGGCTCATATCCAGACATCAGGGCAAATTAGGAAACCCATTTAGCCTAACGTGCAGGTATTTAGACTGCAGTAAGAAACCGGCGTACCAGGAGGAAACCCATACAAGTACAGGGAGAACCTGCAAAGGTCACACAACAATCCCCTGGCTAAGCCTGGAACTCAGACCCACGATCTTTTTGCTGTATGGAGGATGTGTGAACCACTACACTACTGTGCTGCCCACATTATGTACATCCCAACCAGAATTCAACAGACAGATAAGAAAACAACAAAGAGATCATTTAAAATTATTTATTAATGAATTATAGGAGAGTACAACTTCTGTTTAGAAAAAAACCCCCACTAAACAGCAATGTTAACACCAATGCTAACAAATGTCTCAACATGCAAGACCATTTTTTAAAGTAACGTACAAATATGTGACTGCAAGAATATAAAAGAGATGGCACTCTATCAGTGGGTGATTGAATAAATCATCCCAAGAGTGTTCCCAGTGCACCTTACTGCCTCTCAAAATACAATTCATTGCCAAAAAAATGCTCTACAGGGAGTCCTCAGTTTACACCGGTCCCAACTTACATCGTTTCGTGGTTACAAACGCGCCCCCATAAAAATATAAAAACTAATATTACACGTCATTACGTCTTTTGCGGTTATGTAAACAAACGCAAACTAGTTTCGGGCGCGCGAGGCGGAAGAATACGCTGTGTTATGGTTGTGGGCCGAGGAAGATGGCGTCGCTTCCCTTCGCTCAGTCTCGGTACTGTAATATTACACGTCATTACGTCTTACGCGGTCACGTAAACAAACGCGAACTAGTTTCGGGCGCGCGAGATGCAGCAAGCGTTGGCAACTTTTGACGCTCAGGATCCCAACTTGTAAAGGTTCACTCGGGTTTCCAGAGGCATCATGGATTTGATGCAATGCTACAAGGAGATCTTGGATGAGAAGAGGTTGTTCTCTGTCCGGTCGAACCGGGAGCAGGATTTTAAGAAGGTAGAGAGGCCTGGAACAGATCCTGTACCCTCCACCTCAGCTGCATCTACTACTCCAGACTCACCTGTCCCAGCTTCTCCAGCACAATAAACCTGTCTCTTCCTCCCGCACTGTATTTCATTCTTGTTCTTGTGGTCAGGAATTGTTTTCTCTTTTTTAATACTTTTTATGTCATTAACTGTTACATTTTATTATAGCATGTACGTACAGTACTCTTCAGTATATTGAATGTTATGTTCCAACTTACACTGAAATTCTGGTTACATCACGTCTTAAAAACAGATCAGCGTCGTAAACCGAGGACTCCCTGTATATGCAATGATAACATGCTATCATAATGCTCATTTAAGGCTGGATTATGTTTTTCACCCTGAATCGATGTACAACAGACAGAAACTGATTGTCCTTGTCTGAAGAAAGCAGGACTTTGGACATTGAGATTTGAGAATACGCTAATCAGCATTAGCATGAGCATGTTCTTGACACATTTTGCACATTTGTGAATGAATTTTTTTCCTGATCTCAAATTATGTGATAGACCTGAGACCTGGATTCAATCAGAATTCAACAGTGCAGAGTGGCCATTGACGTGGTGGATTGGAGCAATAACTCTTGAATGTTGCCACATCCAATGACTCCAAAACCACTAAAAGAACTCAAGAACGACCACCATTAAGTGGGGCCTAATTTTTAGAGAAATTGGTTTAGGACCAAAAAAATCACTCAAAAGGTCCCATTCCCAAACCAGCAGGAAAAATGTGTTGTGTTGGAGGTAATACGCTGCACCTTCCCTTCCTCCACCTTCATATCTGAAATGCCCTTGAGCAAGATGCCTAACTCTCAAATATTCTACAGATGACCAGCCCACCGCTCCGAATGTGTGCATGCTTACTGTTTATTTGAGTCTTTGCCCATTTTGGATGGGTTAAATGCAGAAAAAAATTACCCTTGCAGGATTAATGCAGTACACTGGTACCTTGATATACCAGTGTCTTTTATAATGAATTTTCCATGATACGAACTTCGATCCCACCAAAAATTGACTCCATCCAATGAACAAAAATTTTTGATTTATGAATTCTGCTGGGGAAATGGCTTTTCCGGGCTGTTTAACCTTGTATTCTTCTGCATGTATTCCTCCGCACTCTGAGAACGCCTTGGTAGTGCTTCTCAATTATTTTTTGGGACACCCCCTATAGGAAGAAAACAAAAAAATTCACGTCCCAGCAGAGCCCCACGCATGACTATAAATACTGGTTACTGCACCACATATCGTTTGCTCGGTGCTTTTTCCCTACACTATAGGGAAGACAGAGCACCACTGCCACCTACTGTAGAAGACACTTAATTCTAGTACAGTATGGCAAAAAAAGCATGTTCCCCAGGGTCATACGCGCCTCCCTTGGCATCACACTGCCCCCCCATACCCGGGGGGGGCACTATTTGAGAAGCACTGGCTTTGTGAGAACTCACCACAAGCCTTTCTTCACTGGCATTCGTAGCGTACACATGCACAAAATTCTCCTCCTCCTTGTCTCTTACACACCACCTCATGCCTGCCCATGTGACATCTTCTCCGCAGTCGATAATCGGAAGGGTAAGTTGGTTTATTGTTTATTCTTGTTTTATTATTATTTATTATGAGTTATTACTATTAATGTTAATGTCCATGTATTATTATTATCAAATGTGTATTGTTTTTACATGTTGATCTTTAATATATTAAGTCAAATATACGTGTTTGTGGCAGGTTATATGAGTTTGGGATGTGGTTGGAATGGATTAATTGGATTTATGTTATTTCCTACAGGAATTTTTGTTTTATCTAACAAACTTTTTGGCTTACGAGTTTGCCCTCAGAACGGATTAAATTCGTAAGTCGAACTACCACTGTATATCCAAAAAAAAACAAAAAAAACAAATGACCAACCACAATCAAGCGATGACTGACCAGACCACCAACCACACAACCTCAGGAAACATGCGGTCATAACAACAAAAATAAAAAGGACTTATATATATATATATCTTTCATTTGACCCTTTGAGTATTTCACTCTACTCTGTAAAACAGTATTTATAATATTCTTAAACATTTCCTATATTTAAGTTTAAAATCTTTTTTGTTCCAATTAAAAATGTTGAATAAAACATGTTTAATTTTATAAACAGCTTTAATTATTTCTATAATTTTATTATTATTCAATATTCGTTCCTTTATTTTCTAAACAACTTAATCCTAATTATGGCTGCAGGGAAACTGGTGTCCCTCTCAGCCAACTCTGGGAAAAGGCAGAGTACACCCTGTACAGCTCGTCAGGCCATCGCAGGGTAGAAACACGCTCTTTATGAATGACAGCCATGTGGGACAGTAAGAGACATGACTGGCCTTTGATAACTTAGTTAGCTACACTGGGAAGACAGCAGTGACTCTGTGATTTGGGGACTTGAACCCCCGACCTTCGGATCAGCACCCTACCACCAGACCACCACTGCCTCAATATTAATTTCAATTTAAATTATTTTAAACTATACATATTATTATTAATTTACATTATAGTCAAAGTGTGCAGGTTTTTCAACTGTCATGTTATTGATTGTGTTTAGTCATAACTGAAATTATTACAGAGATGCTTGAAGTTATGCTTTTCATTTTCCTTTTTCATTATTTTATATTTATGAGCATGTTAATATTAAATATCCTATAGTGTCTTCTGTGAAGCTACATACTTCACTTCCTGATTGGCTTCCTGTGAAATCTCCGAAATTTCTTTCTTCAGTATGGACAGAAGATGACTAGACCATGAGCCAGCCTCAGAGGACTGGGGGAGGGTCTCAAGAGGGTGGGATTAAACAGAGGGGCACGAACGAGGCCTGTTGGTGGATGAGTGTGGTTAAGAGACAAAGTCCCAGTTGTCCTGTAAAGTGTAGTGGGGGTGGGAGTTGACATTGGGAAACTGGAGGTCAACGTTCTGGAGAATTCCTTCTGAAGTGTAAGTTTGGTCTGAATATTAAAACACACACACACACACACACACACACACACACACACACACACACACACACGAAATAAATAACAAATCTGAAGTCTTTTTAAAGCATGAGTGTCAAACTTATTTTCCCTGAAGGCAATGTAACTAAAGTCCAAGGTCATCATGGTCCAGATAATCTAGTTAAACAGGAAACCATGCAGCCTGCATGACAAAATTATTAGTTTGGTTTAGTTTTTTCCTATTTAACTTTATTTACTTTACTTTTCTGACAATGCTTTACAGCAATATGCTAGTGGGCAATTTGTTTTGAAACATCATAGACACTTGAAGTAGGTTTTCTGCCACCTAGTGGATGGATGAGTAAGAATGTTTCATGGTAATGGGTGATGCATGGAATGTACGTTAATCATATACAGTACTTTGAACGCATAAACGAATAAAATGAGATGTTGGGCCTTGAGTTTGACACCTGTGCTAAAGAGTAAACACTAATAATATAACTAATACCAATACAGATATTTGTTTATTGTTGAAAGTGTTTCAATAACTAACTTATTTTCTATATGAATCTGTATAAAGTTATATACAGTAGGCTATTCGTAAGTAATAGTAAGTAAGACTATTCGTGGTTTTGCACTCATGATTTGCATATATATAACTGATACTGCATATATCTAACTGAACTGGGAAGAAGGAGGGGCAAGCTCAGTCTGTCGTTTGTAAACAATGGACGCAGCATCATTACGTCATTACGTCAGCGTACTATGTAGGTACGTCTAAACTCAAAATTTGACATTTTTAAATCGAAAAAATGTAAAACGGATGAATGTAAATTGGGGAGCGTCTGTATATATATATATATATATATATATATATATATATACACATACATACACACAGAGTCAGCCCTCTACTTACAAAAATCTCTGAGTATGAAAAAATCCAGGTTATGAAAAACATTTTCCAAAATTTTCACCCTCTTTTTACGAAAACAATCTCTTTTTACGTAAAGCGCCAAACGCGCCATTCAAAAATCAAATGTGGCATTCAAAAGTAAAACAATGCGCGAGTTGCTCTCTCATTGTCTGTCTCCCCAAATCCCACCCCGCTGGCCGTCCATTGGCCAGGAGGGAGCTGACCTGTACCCATACTTCCTGTACCCACAATTCCTGTTTGTCACACGTGTAAGAGAGAAGAGTTGAAGAGGAATATTGGCATGTTTTGAGATCATTGCAGCGTTATATTTCGCTATCGCCAAAACCCCTCTACAATCGGGATGATATTGAAGCAGAAGGAGACCTTAAAGCGGAAATACAGTGACGGAGGCGATTATTTCGACAGGATATTGAAGCAGAAGGAGCATGAAAACAGAGTGCTCCGTGGGACAAGACCGCCGATATATATATATATATATATATTTTTTTTTTTACGAAAAGCGCCAAACGTGCCATTCAAAAATTCAAAGAATGCACGAGTTGCTCTCTCATTGGTTGTCTCCCAACATCCCGCCCTGCTGGCCTCCCATTGGCCAGGAGGCAGCTGAACTGTACTCATACTTCCTGTTTGTCACACGCGTGAGAGAGGAGATTTGAACAAGATTGTTGGCTTGACAGTTTATTTTGAGATTGACCATTGAAATGTTATATTTCATTATTCATCATGGACCCGGAAAATACAGAAAAGCGGAAATACAGTGACAGAGGCGATTATTTCGGAACGATATTGAAGCAGAAGGAGCATGAAAAAAGTGCTCCGTGGAACAAGAACTCTGATGTCGCAAGGAAGCAGGTTAATATTGAATCAGGACCTCTGATGTTTCAAACTGTACTGTAATTCCACTTTAAATACAACATCCCGTCCATTTAAACATTTAAATACAATTTCTCCGTCAGCTCTGGGCTGCGTGTGGGCGGAGCCCGCTTTCGGCAAAACACGACTGAGAGAGTTTTGTGTGTGTGTGTGTGTGTGTGTGTGTGTGTGTGTGTGTGTGAGAGAGAGAGAGAGAGAGAGAGAGAGAGATAGATAGATAGAGAGAAACAGTGTTTTGTGTGTGTGTGTGTGTGTGTGTGTGTGTGTGTGTGTGTGCGTGCGTTAATAAAAAATGTTTAATAATGGTTTAATTAATAAATGTGTTAATAAAATTTATTAATAAAGTGGTTTAATATGTTAATAAAATGTTTAAATGGTTTGATAAATAAATTTATTTTACTTTTAACACATATTTCATACAAAATCTTGGGAGCCTTGGAACGGATCACGCATTTTACATGTAAAATATGCCTCTACTTACGCAAACTCCAGGCTACGAAAAAGGCTCTGGAACGGATTAATTTCATAAGTAGAGGGCCAACTGTATTGTAGTTTCATTGGAGGGTTTTGGGTTGTTTTTTGTTTTTGTTTGTTTGGGTTTTTTTTTTTTTGCATAATTGGCCTTGTTTTGTGGCATTTTCCTTAAAGGGTACGTGTAGTGAAAGCACTCATATACCTAATTTGATGTATTGTGTATAGTTAGTGACAATACACCTATAAGGCGTTTATTATATTCTCTCACAAACCAGCTTTAAGCTATATAAGGGCTTCACTAACGTCAAGCTTCGGAGCACACGAGTTTTAAAATGGCACATTTGCCGTGACGTCATATTGTTGACAAAGCCTCGACCGGAACCGGTCAATGTAAATGAAAGGCTATATACTGGACATATACAACACAAGCTCACGGAAATTTGGAAAAACAGACATTATAGTAGTTTTTTTTTAAACCATGGATGAAGACAGCTTCGTAGAAGGATTAGAAGGTTATTTATATGAACCACTGAAGAAAGACTATCCACATTTAGTGAAATTAGACCAGGAAAGTGACTACTCGGAGGACGATATTGGAGAGCCGGCAGAAGCTCTTACACGGGAAAATTGTAGCAAACAACCAGCAAATACTTGGTGCTCTTGTGGAAAATGTGTGCGTCAAAAAAACGATCAGGAGCGCTATTGTTGTAAAGAACATGAATCGCTTGGGGAAAATATACCGACATTCTGCAATTGGCGATACGACTGTCAACGATGTTACGTCACAATGACCTTTAACCCTGGTGAAAAGAAGCCAACATGTCCGCGCGCTCAACCTTCGTGAGCAAGGAATGTCATATAGAAGAAAAGGAAATGTGGACTTATAAATAAACTACTGACATCACGCGATGTTTAAAAGTTAATAATAAAGTATAGTGGATAGTTTTTGAATGCTGTAAATTTTTGGTACAGGTACCCTTTAACCTTTACCCTATTTTTCCTTAATTTCCTTACGTTTTATTTTTCGATGAATATTTTTTTAAAAACCCGCGATGCACTGAAGCACAAAGTAGCGAGGGATCACTGTGTGTGTATATGTATGTATAGTGCTACAAGCTTCAGTTTGTTTAAAAAAAGCATTAAAACACAAACCTGCTGGAGTTGAGCTTCTGAGTTGACATGAATGTCACATATATTGCAGTGATATGATTGGTCAGTGGAAGCAGAGTTGACAAAAGGGCGAGGTGTGGCACGGGATGAATTCACTTTTCCTTCCCGTTTTCGCAGCAGTGTGCAGTGACCCCTCAGCATCAGTTTGTGCTTAGAACCTGAAATCAGAACAACATCAGTCACATGTTCACATCCTCACCACCGTACCTTACCTTTATTCACACACTTACAACTGGAAGTGGTTTTTAGTTTTAAAATAAAAGAAAATTAGCTGTGGCATGCAATACTTCAATCAAATATTTCCACAGATTACAAGTATCTTATTAACTTATTTCTATAAAGTAAATTTTTTTACATATATCTGACATAAAATCGGTGTTGTATTGTTTAAGTGGCTGAGTTGTGTATACTGACTTAATTTGGTCTACTTTATAGTTGATCAATGTAAATTTCCGCAACTGTGTAAATAAAAAGCGGAGATCAAGTGCTAAATTGTTTCAAAGCCAAAACCGCACCCTCCCCGCCCTCCATGCTGCTGCGGGCCTCGATCGTTTCACTGTCATCGTGTTATTTTTTGACCACTACAGCACTGCATATAATTAAATAGTAAAGTTTATATGACAATGGGTTTAAAGAACTCGTTTTTAACAATAGTCTCAAAGAATACAGTAGGCCGTTCAGTTCCGAGCCCTCCCGCGAATAGAGATAATCCGCGATTTCTGTACCCGGAAGTTAAACCGAAATGTGTCACGTCACATGTGCGAATAAGCAGCCGGAAGTAAACTACTATGTATCTATTACATGCGTTAAAATATGCTTCTTAAACACATTCTATAGACAGTCTTACCCATTAATACAGTATTAATGTAGTAAAATGTAGTAATGATTAAGAAAAACTTTCCAATTTTTACTCTTATTTTTATTGATGATAAAATATAAACATTATGCAGCATATACTGTTGTAAAGCACTCGTATTAAAGTCTTTTTCAATTATTATTCCAGTACAGTACCTAAGTTAATGTTTAGAATGTTTGTGCGTTAGATTTTATGTTCTGTGGCATGTTTAACAAACGATATCAAAAGGATAAACTTTATGACGCTTCATGTCCTTTTACATTGAACTTGGAGTGACGTCTTGGAGTGACGTCTCCAAGATGGCGCTGCCCAGAGGGCGACATCAAGGAGTTCTCAGAGTCAAATTGTTTCTTTGTTTGTTCATGTTTTGCACTATGCTCGTCCATGACCGGTCAACCCTACTACAGCTATGAGCAGCTTCAGCTTCAGGAAACTAAGCACACAACAACTTCTATTGTGAGCTAATATGCTATGGGAGCTCAATGCTAACTGCACCCCGGCTAACAATAAGCCCAGGCGGAGTTCTCAGATTCTCTAGCGCTTGGTTAGCACTTCCAGCCATACTGCTTGAAAATGTTCAGTCCCTGCGAAATAAGATGGATGAGCTTCATGCTCAGATTGCAGCGCAGAGGGATCTACAGGACTGTGTTTCTGTCAAACATGGCTCGAGGAGAGTACATCCGATGAGGCAATTGCACCAGCCAGCTACACGGCCTTCATCCCCTGCAATGCCAAGCGCCGGCGTCGTCATTTGGCCCCTTCCTGCCTGGGCTTCTTGTTAGCTGGGATACCATAGCATATTAGTTGAGCGTGCTTAGTTATACACGCCCGAAGATACTCCGATTTTATAGCTGTAGTAGAGTTGACCGGTCGTAGACGAGCATAATGCAAAACATGAACAAACAAAACAACAATTAAAACGAACAAAGAAACAATTTGACTCCGAGAACTCCGCAACATCGCCCCCTGGGCAGCGCCATCTTAGAGACTTCACTCCAAGTTCAATGTAAAAGGACATGAAGATTACTGTAATCAAGTTTATTCTTTTGGTATCGTTTGTTAAACATGCTACAGAACATAAAATCTCACGCATAAACATGAACTTAGGTACTGCACTGGAATAATAATTGAAAAGATTTTAATACAACAGTTCAGAGAAAACCGTTGTTTCTCAGGAGAAAGTCTTATTTCTTCAGAAGAGACATCCAGCGTTTTCTATCGCTAGGCCAGAGAAGACGCACAGCGTTTGACTGGTATCATAGAGCTTAACTGGTAATTAAAACACATACAAAAAAAGAGGCTCATTGACAACTCGTGTGCGAATGAGTAAAAAGGGGCAGGACATCAGCTCAACCAATAAGGAGAAAGGAGGACAGCCATTGGCTGAATTTGAATCACGTGCTGGTTGCTCGGCAGTCAGCGAATACTCAAACCGTGGGCGCAAAACCGCGAATAGTCAAGGGCCTACTGTATATAGTTTTGATTCAATTTTAGAATCCTTTTCACAAAAATGTGTTTTTTCCTTTTTCTTTTTCTGGTTGGGTTTTTAAAACAAAATTGAAAAGTCAAAATTTAAAATTGCTTTGCTGGTTGTTTATTGGCATATCATGAAATGGTCCTTATGGTGGGAGCACCTATACCTCTGTGGTCTATTTAATATTATTCTTATTATTCCTCTTATTCTTCTTGTTTTTATTATGATTATTTTTATTAATAATAAAAATTTATGTTTTTTTTAAACTGATGTCAATTTTAAAATTATTTTTATTTTCGATAAACTATTATTTTAAAGCAACATAGATGTTAAATGACTAGTGTTTTTGCTAATTAAAATTCATAATTCTTTTCATTTGTTTGTTTTTAACAAAATTGGATGGCTCATTTTTAATAAGTAGGTTTTTAAACCTAAAGTTCTTTTTGGGTATACAGTGTATTAGTTGAATGTGCTTAGGGTAGATGTCGGGGTGAGATGAAGGCACGTCAGTACTGTACCTTTATAATGATCCTCTAGCTGTGAGCTGGAGTTAACAGTCACTTTACAGACGAGACAATGAAGATTCTTGTTGCATCTCCTCCTGTTTCTCCTGCACACTTTATCGGTGGACTCAGAGTACCACAAGTTTTTCGGGTCAATAGAAGGCACTGGAGTTGAGGATTCTGGGATACAAGTGCTCTCACAGACTGTTTTTGAGGTAGAAGTGTGTGAGATGGGTGTTAGTGTGATAGAGATCCTCTGACCTTCATCTTCTGCATTTTCAGCATGTGATGGACAGATCAATGCTGAACAGGAGGGAATGTGGGTATTACCAATTAGTGTGAACTCACTCACTCACTCACTCACTCACACACTCACTCACACACTCACTGACACACACCTGTCCTCTCTGACAGATTGCCATCCTCCATCTCTCCTCCTCTTGGTTTTCTTCTCTTTCTTTCTCTCCATACACAGTTTTCCAGGATTCTTTGCTTGTTCTTCAGCTTGTCAATGGTTTCAAGTTTGCGTGCGTGCTTATGCCCTTTGTAGTGTGCCTCAGCTTGGTTCTGACAACAATCATACAAGAACAAACGCATTTATAAATTAATTATGAATAGTTATTTAAGGAGAAACAAAGTGTGTGTGTATTGGATTGGGTTCAATGAGAAAAAGAATGATACTGTAATACCTTATATCTTCACTAGAGGAAAACATAACACAGGCAGAGTAAGAATTCAAGGTCATATTGGATTCCAATGAAACAATTTTAATCTCTCTTATTAAAGAACTTATTAAGGGTGTCACAACAGTGTTATACCAGTTACTGTAAGCCTCTGTCCCCAACCTTGCTTTGATGATGAATGTATTTTAAGAAACGAGAGAACGCCATATGGTGTCCCATAGAACTTCAAGAACCCAATTTCTCTTGTCTGAAAGGGTAATGTATAAATATTGGCCACCATTTGAATTCAAACTTCATTCTATGTCGCTAGAAACGTCATCTTATCATAAGAAACAATACATTTTGAGTTATATTGAAAATATAATAAACTTTTGGATCTTCTCATCACATTTCTACAAAGTCCACATAATATATATAGTTATAATATGTACAACACAGACTTCAACTGGCTTTCCACAGCCATCATGGGATCAGACCGAAGCCCAGACCTTTATGGAGATGGTGAAAAAAGTACATCCAACTGATATTACAACACTGTTGTCAATCACATTTAATAATTATGTTTGAAATGTGCTTCAGATCGGTATTGTGGTATGATGGTCAGCATGTCCGCCTCAGAACAAGTAGCTCGTGGGTTCGAGTCCTGGGTTGAGCCTTTCTGTGTGGAGTTTGCATGTTCTCTTTGAGCTCGACTGTGTTTCCTTCCAAAAGTCCAAGACATGAACATTAGGCTAATTGGCTGTTCCAAATTGCCCCTTGGTGTGAGTGTGAATTATTGTATGTATTGACCATTTGATGGGGGTCAGCGGTGGCTCATGTGGTTACGGTTGTGGCGTACTCATCCAAAGGTCAGGGATTCAAGCCCCAGCACTGCCAAGTCGCCACTGTTTGTCCCCTGAGCAAGGACCTTAACCCTCAATTGCTCAGCAATATAAAAATGTAACTCACATCTGGAAAATGCTGCAAATGTGAATATAAACAATGGTGTAGCAAGCTGTTTAAGGTATAACCCTGCCTTCACCCATAGTTGGCTGAGATAGGTTCAAGACTCTGTGCAACCTTGGTAAGATTAAGTGGCTTGGCATACGACTAATACAAAGGTTGCAAGTTGGACAAACAGAACATGGTTGAACTTTTTTTCACATTTGCTCTTCATTTTCATCAACTTGACATAAAACCTTTATTTCCCAAACATGCCGTCTGATTGGTCTTGTGGAAATGACAATTTGTATTTTGCCTCCATAATAAGACAAGCAGTGCTTTTGAATATTCTCTCTGGATCACATTTTTCCCATCTCTCCCTTATTTGCAGGTTGTTCTTACTTTATTTTCCTCCTTAATCTTTTCGTATATGGTAGACTGGATCAGCTGCAGCACTGTTTGATGTTCTACACTGCACATCCACCAGAGGGTAAAACTGAACAAGTGGAATGGAATCCTAGGTCATGTTCAACTCCTATTCGCATCTCCTTGACGCCTGACATGCTGCACCTGCTGCCATTTAATGCTGCTTATTTAAGGATGATGATGTTCAATTAACGCATACTAATTTCAGAAAGTGAAGACCACATGTCCTTCATCTGTCCCTCACTGTCCTTTGCAACTTGGACCTGGTTACTGTTCTGTGGTATATTTTTTCTCGCCAAATGAAGATGTTTTCTAAATAACTGACAAAAAGTAAAAGACAGTGTGACTGTGTGTGTCTATGTGTGTGTGTGTGTGTGTGTGTGTGTGTGTGTGTGTGTGTGTCTCACTGTTGAGTTGAAGTGCAGGTGGCATATGTTGCAGGTGATGATCTGTTTCTTCTTCAGTGATTGTGCATAGCTGGAAGTATGGCTAATAACCGCCTTTTGAACTGGAGCCATCTTGACACACACACACACACACGCACACACACACACACACACACACACACAGGGAAGGAGGTGTTGAAGTTGTACCCTTCTTACTACATGATACATGTTAGAGAAGAGGCCGTGAGAGGTTGTGCTGTTTACTCTCTGAGGCAGAAGGTACTTCGAGTCCATGTAAGGCTGAACAGGAAATGTTGTCAGTAAAGCACCACCCTGAGCTGGAATTCCTGGACAAAAAACAAACAGATTTGGACATGAGAGAAGTTTCTCTCAGTCACTGATCTAAAAGAAACGTTGGGTTGTATTTGGAAGGCAAACATTTCCAATGGCACATTAGAATAACTGACTGTTCCAAATTTCCTCTAGGTATGATGGTGAATTTTTTATTTTCTCTCTGTGTGTGTGTGTGTGTGTGTGTGTGTGTGTGTGTGTGTGTGCTGGCCCTGTGATGGTCTCAGGAGCTGTTCAGGGTGTACGTTGTCTTTGTCCCGCGTCAGCTGAGATAGACTCCAGGCTCCTCGCGTCCCAAGGAGGATTACGCAGTTTAGAAAGTTAAAAAATAAAAAATGAAATACTGCTTCCAGCCAGACTTCTCTGTACTGGGGGCTTACAGCAACGTGATCGCACCAACATCGTCACCATCTGGTCTTTAAATGAAAACAATGATGTACAAACCAATTTTATTACTTAATTTATTTTTTTTAACCATGCTTCATGGCTTCATGACAACTTGTTCTTCCTTGAGGTGTAAATTCACCGCCTGCCGCCCCCAGCCCCTTCTCTTTGCTATGATCTGACTTAAAAAAAAAAAATGCTGAGCGGGTGAAAGGTGAGTGGAGAAACCTGGGATGAATATAGAGATGGATCGATACCTTCCTTAAAATCTCACTCACTTCTCAAACTCGCAATCAATAACGATACATAGCAAGATTTTGAGCAGCAGAGAGAATTCACTAAATTTGTGCTGCTATTTGAGGAGTGTGTGTATAAACCCCCCCCCATCACAATCTAATGTCATAAGGGTCAGTAGGCTTAAATTGAAATGGAAATTGAAACAGGAATTATTACATGATATTAAAAACCTCTAAGAATTATACCACATTAGCTGTTTCATGTTCAGACAGGAAAACCAACAATCTGCTGCGTTGTGATAGATCACGTTCTACCAAGAACCTTTGGAGTGTGTACGGGAAATAGCATGTATAAATAGATTTACTCATTCAGCCTATACCAAATGAGTAAGTCTGATTGATCCATGACATTCCTGCTTGGATATACTGTAGTGCTGTTCGCCGTTGTGACCCACGAACAGTTAACGTTGATTCTCAGCATTCACTTTTAAGCAGTTTTTTTAATTAGAGTTGAGAGGAGGCTGGCGTCCATCTCAGCTGACTCTGGGCAAGGGTAGGGTACACTGATTCCATCGCAGGAACAATTAGAAGTAGGGTAATAATAAAACTAATTTGTCTTTGTAGGAAAGTTGATTTTGTGAGTGGAATTCCTCAGAGTGAGGGCCAGAAAACGTAACCTTAAAGTTTAATTGTCGTATCGCTTGAGAAAATATAAATAATTAGGCATCAAAATGCAGGTCCATGTATGTGATAAAACTTTTCATACATTCATTCATTCATTTTCTGGACCGCTTAATCCTAATTATGGTCATGGGGAGGCTAGAGCCCATCTCAGCCAAATCTAGGCAAGGAAGGAGTACACCATGGACAGCTTGCCAGGCCAGCACAGGGCAGAAACACGCTGATGGCTATGCAGTCCACTCTTGACGAAAGCCACCACAGACAGTGAGAGACATGGCCGGCCTTTGATAACCCAGTTAGCTGCATTAGGGAAGCAGCAACCCTCAACATTAGGATCGGTAGTCCAGCACCTTACCACCAGGCTGCCAACGCACTCTCTTATAAACTTAAAAAATAAAATAAAATAAAAGATCCCTTAAATCAGTGTCCATACATTGTTATTTCATATTCACAGTGGTTTAATTATGTGAATTGTACAACTCTGGTTGTAGCATCATACAGGAAATTGTGTATTTAAAGCACCAAATGTAAATAATTGTATTCGGTGCACTGCTTCTGGTATTTGATGGCAGCAGTGTGAGTGCTATCGGGGAACATTGGAGTAAAAACTCAAAAAGCTCACTGTCCTTGACAGGCACAATATCTGTATTGCTGCTACTACCCAGCTTCTTAAATCATTTTAAACCGGAACAGTTTAATATCTTTATACAAGTCGGAGTTTTTACAGATAAAAGTTTGTTAAGTCGAAGCTACGAGTTCAATGCACAGGCATAAGTTTGGAGTGATATTGAGAGCCAATGTCGCCTATCTTCAAAATGTACTCTTTCACCTGAGCTCTTCCCAGAACGTCATGTGAGATAGAATTCGGCTGAGAGTATCTTTCCAGGCCAGGCCAATGGCAGGCAAATATACATTTTTAATCTCCCTCTATAATACTCCCAGGAGAAATATAAATAATGAACACTTCAACAGGTGCACAGCGTGATATTGTAAAGCCTAAATTACCATCTGAGAGAAATCTGAAGAAAACCTCCTGTCATCAGGGTGATTTTTCCCTTCATGCCCTAAATGTTTAATGTACAGCTTGTGACTTCTTTAGCATAGCATTAGCACTTGTAAAAATGTGGACAGCTGGCACTACAGGTCAGACAATAAGCCCCTGAGGAACTCCAATTACAAGTGTAAAATAAAAATATACAACCCTGGTGGATAGATAGAGAAAACTGATCTGCAAGTGAGCCAGCTGGAGGATCCGATGGTAAATCCAGGGTCTGTTTTAGTTTTGGATCATTTCCACTGAATAAATGGGATTGATATGGATATGTGCCAGAGCAGCACTGCTTTGATGAAATGGAGAGTGCAGATAATGTTCAGCTACTAAAGCTTTTAAACCCCTATCCATGTCTATTTTAACACACTGAGGCCATTCAGTCAGAGGAACAGGAGTGAGGGGTAGATTCCATTTCCTTGAAAGCTTTAAACACCAATGAATACCTCGTTATGGTTAAGTCCATTTTGTGTGTGTTGGAGGGTAAAAAAAGTAGATGCATAAATAAATTGCTGTACTCTAACTGTTTGACTCACTCATTTGCCAAATCGTTTTATCCCATTAGGGTCACGGTATATCTTAATGGGTACCCCATGGCATTGTTGGTTTTATATAATAATCTCTTATATAACAGTTAACCAAAAGAACAGGAAAATACAGAGAAAATGATCCTCATTTATTAAGATAACATTATTGGTTCAAATGTTTTGAATTGTAAACATCTTCAGGATGACACCAGTTTATACTTCATTTTACACTAAAATTACTTTTACATTTATCAGTGAAATATATATATTTTTATGTTAAAATGCTTGTTTTGCTAAATTTCTTATTCAATTGTGTATACAGTTTGTTTCTAATTTGTTATGTTATTATCTGCATGATAAATGCAGCCGTGAGGGGGACACAAACCAGTGTCTCTCCCTCACGCCGGTCCCAAGCCCGGATAAATGCAGAGGGTTGCGTCAGGAAGGGCATCCGGCGTAAAACAAATGCCAAATAAAATATGCAAATCACAAGAAAGAATGACATCGGTCGAGGCCCGGGTTAACAACGACCGCCATCAATGCTGTCAACCAACAGGGTGCTGGTGGAAATTGGACTACTGTTGGTCGAAGACGTCGAAGAAGGAGAGGCGGGAGGCGTGTCTGTAGGCAGAGAGAGAAGAGAAAAAGCATGAGTCTAGGACTGAAAGTAGGGACTTTGAATGTTGGAACTATGGCAGGAAAAGGTAGAGAACTGGCTGACATGATGCAGAGGAGGAAGGTGGACATAGTGTGTGTTCAGGAAACCAGGTGGAAAGGTAACAAGGCTAGAAGCTTAGGAGCAGGTTTAAGCTGTTTTTTCATGGTGTGGATGGGAAGAGAAATGGAGTAGGAGTCATCTTGAAGGAGGAGTTTGTCAGGAATGTTCTAGAAGTGAAAAGAGTGTCAGACAGAGTGATGAGTCTCAAGTTAGAAATTGAAGGTGTGATGGTCAATGTTGTTAGTGCTTATGCCCCACAGGCAGGATGTGAGCGAGAAGAGAAGGAGAGATTCTGGAGTGAGTTAGATGAAGTGATGCAGAGTACCCCCAGAGGTGAAAGAATGGTCATTGGGGCAGACTTCAATGGACATGTTGGTGCAGGAAACAGAGGGGATGAGGAAGTGATGGGCAGATTTGGTATCCAGGACAGGAATGCAGAAGGACAGATGTTGGTAGATTTTGCAAAAAGGATGGAAATGGCTGTGGTGAATACTTTCTTCCAGAAGAGAGAGGAGCATAGGGTGACTTATAAAAGTGGAAGTAGGAGCACACAGGTTGACTACATCTTGTGCAGGCGATGTAACTTGAAGAAAGTCAGTGACTGCAAAGTAATAGTGAGTGAGAGTGTTGCCAAACAGCATAGGATGGTGGTGTGCAGGATGATGCGGATGGTGAGGAAGGTGAAGAAGGCAAAGGCAGAGCAGAAGACAAAGTGGTGGAAGCTGAAAAAGGAAGCGTGTTGGGTTGTCTTCAAGGAGGAGTTGAAACAGGCTTTGGGTGGTCAGGAAGTGCTTCCAGATGGCTGGACAACTACAGCTAATGTGATCAGGGAGACAGGTAGGGGAATACTTGGTGTGTCATCTGGAAGGAAAGTAGATAAGGAGACTTGGTGGTGGAATGAAGTGCAGGAGTGTGTACAAAGTAAGAGGTTAGCTAAGAAGAAGTGGGACATTGAGAGGACCAAAGAGAGTAAACAGGAGTACAGGGAGACACAGCGTAAGACGAAGGTAGCGGCGTCAAAGGCCAAACAGAGGGCATATGATGACTTGTATGCTCGGATGGAAAGTAAACAGGGAGAAAATGATTTATACAGGTTGGCACAGCAGAGAAATGGAGATGGGAAGGACGTGCAGCAAGTTAGAGTGATTAAGGACAGAGAGGGAAATGTATTGACTGATGACAGAAGTGTGCTGGGAAGATGGAAAGAGTACTTTGAAGAGCTAGAAGAGGTGACTGTTGAGGACCAGGAAGTAGCAAAGATTAGTAAGGGTGAAGTGAGGAGGGCATTGAAGAGGATGAAGAATGGAAAGGCAGTTGATCCTGATGACATACCGGTGGAGGTATGGAAGTGTCTAGGAGAGGTAGCAGTAGATTTTCTGACAAGAACATTCAACAAGGTCTTTGAGAGTGAGAGGATGCCAGAGGAATGGAGTAGAAGTGTGATGGTGTCCATTTTTAAGAACAAGGGAGACGTGCAGACTTGTGGCAACTACAAAGGGATAAAGTTGATGAGCCATACGATGAAGTTATGGGAAAGAATAGTGGAAGCTAGACTAAGGGCAGAGGTCAGCATTTGTGAACAACAGTTTGGTTTCATGCCAAGAAAGAGAACCACAGATGCAGTGTTTGCCTTGAGGATCTTAACGGAGAAGTACAAAGAAGGTCAGACGGAGCTGCATTGTGCCTTTGTGGATCTGGAGAAAGCATATGACAGGGTGCCGAGAGAGGAACTGTGGTATTGCATAAGGAAGTCTGGAGTGGCAGAGAAGTATGTTAGAGTGGTGCAGGACATGTATAAGAGATGTAAGACAGTGGTGATGTGTGCTGTCGGTGTGACAGAAGAGTTCAAGGTGGAGGTAGGACTGCATCAAGGGTCAGCTCTGAGCCCCTTCTTGTTTGCTATGGTGATGGACAGGCTGACAGACGAGGTTAGACAAGAGTCCCCATGGACTACGATGTTTGCAGATGACATTGTGATCTGTAGTGAGAACAGAGAACAAGTGCAGGAAAATCTAGAGAGGTGGAGGTATGCCCTTGAAAGGAGGGGAATGAAGTTTAGCCTCAGTCAGACAGAATACATGTGCATGAATGACAAGGACCCAAGAAGAACGGTGAGGTTACAGGGAGCAGAGATAAGGAAGGTGGAGGATTTTAAGTACTGAGGGTCAACAATCCAGAGCAATGGAGAGTGTGGAAGAGAGGTGAAGAAGCGTGTGCAGGCTGGTTGGAATGGTTGGAGAAAAGTATCTGGTGTGATGTGTGATAGGAAGGTATCGGTAAGAATGAAAGGAAAAGTGTACAAGACGGTGATGAGGCCAGCGATGTTGTATGGTTTAGAAACAGTGGCTCTGGGGAAAAGACAGGAGGCAGAGCTGGAGGTAGCAGAGATGAAAATGTTGAGGTTCTCTTTGGGAGTAAGGAAGATGGATAGGATCAGAAATTAGTACATCAGAGGGACAGCACATGTAAGGGGTTTGTCAGAGAGGCTAGATTGAGATGGTTTGGACATGTACAGAGGAGGAATAGTGAATATATTGGTAGTAGGATGCTGAGGTTGGAACTACCAGACAGAAGGCTTAGAGGAAGACCAAAGAGAAGATTTATGGATGTGAAGGAGGACATGAAGGTCATTGGCGTAAGAAAAGAAGATGCAGAGGACAGGGTGAGATGGAGGCAGATGATTTGCTGTGGCGACCCCTGAAGGGAACAGCCGAAAGGAAAAGAAGATATATACAGTCGGCCCCCAACTTACGAAATTAATCCATTCCAGAGCCCTTTTTGTAACGTGGGGATTTCATAACTAGGGGTTGCATTTTACATGTTAAATGCTTAATTCGTTCCAAGGCTCCAGTCGTTGGACTGGATAAACCCCATAAACCCTTTAAAAATGATAAAAGTACACCAATTTTGTATGAAATATGTGTTAAAATTAAAAGAAAATTATTTATTATTTACGCTGCGGGCCACGCCCACAAGACATGGAATTCAGAGTTTGGTCCGTATTGGTAACAGCAGGTCGGATTCGTTTCCAGTGGGAGTTGGAGTCCGCCAAGGCTGTCCTTTGTCACCGATTCTGTTCATAATTTTTCTGGACAGAATTTCTAGGCGCAGTCGCGGCGATGAGGGGTTCTGGTTTGGTGGCCATCGGATATCGTCTCTGCTTTTTGCAGATGATGTTGTCCTTTTGGCTTCATCAAGTCGGGCCCTCCAGCTCTCATTGGAGCGATTCGCAGCTGAGTGCGAAGCAGCCGGGATGAAGATCAGTACCTCCAAGTCCGAGGCCATGGTTCTCAGTCGGACAATGGTGGAATGCACCCTCCGGGTCGGGAATGAGGTCCTGCCCCAAGTGGAGGAGTTTAAGTATCTTGCGGTCTTGTTTACGACTGAGGGAAGGATGGAGCGAGAGATCGACAGACGGATCGCTGCAGCCTCTGCTGTTAAGCGGTGCCTGTACCGGTCCATCGTGGTGAAGAAGGAGCTGAGCCGCAAGGCAAAGCTCTCAATTTACCAGTCGATCTGCGTTCCAATCCTCACCTATGGTCACGAGCTTTGGGTAATGACCGAAAGAACAAGATCACGGATACAAGCGGCTGAAATGAGCTTCCTTCGCCGGGTGGCGAGGTTCTCCCTTAGAGGTAAGGTGAGAAGCTCTGCCATCCGGGGAGAGCTCGGAGTAGATCCGCTGCTCCTCCGCATTGAGAGGGGCCAGTTAAGGTGGCTCGGGCATCTGGTCAGAATGCCCCCCGGACGCCTCCCTGGTGTGGTGTTTCGGGCATGTCCAACTGGGAGGAGACCCCGGGGTCGACCTAGAACATGCTGGAGGGACTATGTCTCTCGGCTTGTCTGAGACCGCCTCGGTGTCCCCCTGGGAGAGTTGGAGGAAGTGGCTCGGGAGAGAGACGTCTGGACCTCTTTGCTTAGGTTGCTGCCCCCGCAACCCGACCCTGGACTAAGCGGAAGATGATGATGATGATGATGATGATGATGATTAACGTGTTTAAAATAACTTCATGAAAAAACAATCTTATCAGTGCTGGTCAGCACTTGTACGTGTCCACGACGGCAACTCTTGAAGAACCTAAAGTTAGTTAAAAATGTTCAAATGCTGGGTACACCCTTAACCACGGTGAAAACATGCCCCACACAGGAATACACGACCATCTTCATCATCATCTTCCGCTTAATCTGAGGTCGGGTCACAGGGGCAGCAGCCAAAGCAATGAGGTCCAGACTTTCCTCTCCCCAGCCAATTCCTCCAGCTCCTCCATGGTGACACCAAAGCATTCCCAGAACAGTCAAGAGAAATAATCCCTCCAATGGGTTCTAGGTCAACTCCGGGGTCCATTCCAGGTTGGACATGCCCAAAACACCCCACCATGGAGGCACTCTGGAGGCATTCTAATCAGATGCCCGAGTCACCTCAACTGGCTTCTCTCAATGCAGAGAAGCAGCGGTTCTACTCTGAGCTCCCCTCTGATGGCTGAGCTTCTCATCCTCTC